>JBCJKE010113983.1:0-10974 GCA_039654525.1 Melibe bucephala
TATATATATGTACACAAGAATGTGCGGCATATCATCATTGTTTAAAATTTAATATAAAAGCATTTTTAATCTTTTATAATATCTAGGCCTATTATAAAACAGACGCATAAAAAAGTGAATAGTGAATAGAATTAAAGATGCTGAGTCAGCTGATCATGACAAGAGAGATCAGCAAGCCGCCATTCATTATTGCCGCCGTCTGGTCTATGTCAGTCGGCCCTCGCAAACGGCCCACACAGCGTGCCTTTGTCTTGGAAGTCTATGACCATAGAGACATAAGTGGGATACATCACAATACACTATACTACTCCTTATAATGCTGATCAATAAAAGTTGAAAGAAAAAAATCAAAACCGGAAAAAAATCGTCACTAGATTTTTAGATCACTAGATCTATAGCATTGCACCGAAGAAATATAAAGCCAATTGCCTGTGCATGCTGTTGTACGATCAAGCTGGTTGTCCATTCATTCTATAGTCTCTATTAATAAATTGCACCCATTGTAATGAAGTAACATTAAGAGAAGTCACAAAGATCTGCGGCCAGGGAAATTGAAATAGCCTTTCATATGCCTCAGTCTCCGGCGGCTGGGGAAATAGCCTTTCCTCTGCTTCTATCACCAGTGGCTGGGGAAACAGCATTCTAGATCTAATGTCATTCCATGATTGGAGGGAAATAAAATCAATTTTTTTATGTTTTCTATTGAAGAGCATTTATCTGAGTCCAGCCTCAATTTCCTGGCTAATATTGATTAATCAATCGATTTTTATGGGTCATGGGAATTCAATATTTTACATCTCTAGCAGTAGCAGTGACCTAAACCCTAATTCATATTATAAAGGATAAGACTTGTCATATATAGAGCCTAATTTTAGATGAATTTAGTTCAGTAGAAAAAATCAAAACTTGAAAAAAAATGTTAAAAGAATTTGGACAGTTCTAATCTAGTTTGAAGTCTTTAAAATCAGGAAACCTTGAGCAGTAAATGGTATTATGGTATGAATAGTAAATTGATATAATATGGATCACTTCTTTTTAGACTGATGGCTGTGGTATAATAACAAATACTTTGTCTTACAATTAGTGATAATTTGGTGGATGGCCATATAATATAATATATTATATTATAACATGTATATAATATATATATATATATATATATTATATATATATATTATATTCTAGAGATATGATATGATCTATCATATATCATATTGTTCTTGGTAGGAACAAGACTGGTGATATGAGATGAACACCGTTCAAGTTTTGTTGTGTCATTTCTACCACCAATTTTAACATACATTTATGATTCATATTTTATTGTGATAAATGTATTAATTTCTTCACATACAGATTTTTCAGGAACAATGGTCAACATCAGTAGAATTATGGCCAGAAGTGGAGTTTGGAAATGTGTATGTCTATCTTGTAAACTGCCCAGGCTACTCACCCCAGTCTTTAAAATCTTACAAGTCTCTAGATGCTTATAACTATTTTATCAATGGATGGGTGCACCAACTTTATGTCCGCCAGAGTCATACAGGCCACACTATCATTAAAGGCACTGTTGACAGGTGAGTTTTTATGTTTTTTGTTTGTTTTGCTCTATCTTTTTTGTCTCTTACTTGTTATGGAGATGAAGAAAGCTGCTGTTTCACTTTCATTGTAGATTATCGTAAGAAAAGTTTAAAAAGTTATAAAATCCGGTAAACAGAAATGGCTATTATCGTGGCTGAAAACCATGTTTGAATCCACATATATATGACAGATGCAACGTTGAGTTCCTGTAAAAAGCTCTCTACACATATTTTCACAGCATGCTCAGGTGTAAACTGAGTACTTGACTACAGGCAATGGAAGACCTGATAAAGGGTTAACCTTTTCTAAAGCACCTATGAGTGGAAATGCCCTATTTAAGAGCTGTATAATTACTGGTATAATATTTCATTGTTTTGTGTTATTGTGATCGAACTCTAAGCCTATAAATCGAAAGCTTCAGATGTCCAACAAAATTGTTGTCTAGCTAAATCAGCTTTGTCTCAAAATCAACTACTGAACTAGCAAAGAAATATATTTTATAATGGTTGTCAGGACCACTGTTATTGCATCACTGGCTCAGACAAATGGCTAACAGTCTCCACACTTCTGCAGTGAGTGCAGGGAATAAGTATCTTATTTGTATACACTCATGTTTGAATTAAAAGCATGTTTGAACACTGATCACAAAGAGTAGTTTTTCAATTAAAATGGATTATAACACTGTCATAGAAATTGATCTTGTCATATACTTTTTTTTTGTATTGTTTTTTGTTCATCTTTCTATGCACCTGCAGAAACCACAACACAAATTCAACATGTCTTTTTCTAAGCACTCTGCTTACTCTTTAGATTTCAAGCTCCTAATTGTTAAAATTGTGGATGAAAAAGAAGTATACAGCAAACTATACCAAGTTCAATATTTTCAGAGCACACAATGACCACTCTGTTTAAACAGGAAAAAATGTAATGAAATATAAACCTTGGTCACTTGAATTTCAATATCTCTAGGTTTGCCTAAACTGAACATCCCTTTTTCATGAATAGGAATTGCTGAACATTTTTGATTTTTTTGAAAATTTAAAAACCATTTAATGAAGAGAAAACTGTTTGGCTCCTTATTGTCGATTCTTACTTCACGTAATTGAAGACTAAGCCTGCTAAGAGTTTCATATTTTATCGATTTTGTTCTATATTTTACCCCATGCCTTTTTATGATAGTAGGATGAATGGTGATCTTTGATTGTAGTCTGTCAGTTAGTTGCATGTGAGCAATGTGTATAAATTGTAATATTTAAATTATGCTTTTATGCTTTTTGGTTCATTAGATTCCTTGACTTGCTCTCCCTCAGCTACTGTTATTGTTATTCTGACTCACCTGATCACACACCAGTCTGTTCCCATCCACACTTACCATTAACCCCCCTTTTTTTTAAATAGACATACCAATTCTTCCCCATGTTTGTGGTTAATAGTTTGAAAAGCTATATATATCTAAAATAACTTTTTTTTTTCCCAGAGCTCAAGATACTACTGATGAACCTCATCAAGCATGGGTTGGCTTCAGTCATGGAGATGGAACTGTAATCACAGGTCATTGCACTTGCATGGCTGGGTATGTTTATAATGATCATATGTTAGATTTAGACAACCTCAACATACTCAAACAGTTTTTAAAGCTAAGTATTATTATTATTTATAGTTACAAAGTACAGTAAATGGTAAGTAATTCCTCATGCACCAACCAAAAATTAATATTAGTTTCATTGAAACATCTTCAAAATCGTATTGTAAACTTTTCATTGATGTCTTCTTTGTTTGAATTCCAGTTTGTTTCCTTGGTCTTTACTTGGTCTTGACTATCTCTCAAGGTGTCGATATAGTCTTAAAAGCATTCTCATTCAGAAAATGACTTTCCTTGTATTTTTTTAATTTTTTGTCCCTATCTCCCAACAAAAAGGCCTAGGACTTCTTGAATGCTGTAAAGATCATAAAGTTGAGGAAGGGTATAGGTAAAAGGGTGATTTAATTAATCAAAATGTATTTTACCCAGTTTTTTATCCAGAAAAATCTAAGAAATATGAATGTAACTAGGGAGCCTTTACAAGCGATTACTCAAATCGAGTGTTGGATATTTTGTCTCGAATCTATTTCATCACCATCAGTAACACAATGTCACATATCCATTTCAGAGACAGCTCAGAAGACATTTGTACCCATATTGTTGCCATCATGTTCCAAGTTGAGTCTGCCCCACATATACCATGTTCTAAAGCCAGTTCTTGCCTTGTTTGTCCCTATCACTGTCAAAAACAAGGAGTTGAAAAGGTAAACAGAGATATAATATGTAGACAGCAGTAGATTTTACACTTATTATTTCAAAATGAGAAAAGAGGTAGAAAGTGTCAGTGTCTTATAAAGTTTGATTATATTTAGTGCAAGTTTTATGAAAGTGCAAAATGGTTAAATTTAATAGAAGTTCTGTAAAGGTGCAAATAGAATTTAGTAGTTAACAAAAAACAACCTTTTATCGCTCATCTAGCTCATTTGGACTGGTTACCTTTTTTTCTTGCTTTTTATCACCTGTCACATATAAAGTTATGGTATCTTTGTTGTAGAAATGAGGTGCTATCCTAATGTAAGATTTTCCTATGCCTTAATGATTTATGCAGTTGTCCCAATCATACATTTTGCATTACATGTATATTTAAAAATCATCAGTGAAATATGATTTTATTGTCTTGTCAGTTTGTTAAGTCTTAAGTTAAGAAGCTTTGCATTCAAAGTGTATAGACATGGGTGTGAAAATTGTCCTCCATTTGGTTTCTTTTGGTCCATATATATGGAGATAATCTGATATGCTCATTGCCATCGCCCATGTATATATAAGATGCCTTCAAGGTTGGTCATACTGTAGTAGTACAGTATATTCCAGATCCAGACTCTCACTCTTTCTGTGGTATCTCTTTTTGAATTGAAGTAAAATGATTTAGATATTCATGATCAGTATATTTTTTTGCCTTTATTATCTTTTATTAATTTTTTCCATTTTTACTATGGCAATCTTCACTTCTGACAGAGCAGTGATAGGCCTCAAATGCGTAACAGATCCTTCCTTAACTTTTAAAGCTTATAGTGTTATCCAAGGTGGGCATATGGTGTATTTTGATAAGGCTTCACTTTTATTTAATAGTTTGGGTAGTTCATGTAAACATTGACTGTCATAAAATAAAGCAAAAGAATATAGTCTTGAATTGTGCCCTTTGAGTTTCAGAGGGAAACCTGAAGTCATGAATAATAATTGCATTCTTATAAACAGCAATCATGAATAATAATTGCATTCTTGACATAAATCAATTTTTATTTTTATATGTTTTAGCATGGCGATGTTGCAGAAATGATTATCAATGAGGATAGAATGTCTGATGCTGATGAAGATGAAATTGAGATGGAGGGTGATTCCGGGTTATTACCCACTGGCCAAGAGGACTCTGAGGATACGCAAACAAAAGAGAAGGCTGAAGAAGTTGCTGAAGTGAATGTTGATAAGGATGCTAAAGAACCTACCAAAGGAAATATTGAAGAGGATAAAGATAAGGTAAACACATTCAAGGATCATGCCTTATATGTTGTACTTTTCTTGAATTATAAAGCTTGATTAATTTCTTGCCTCCAATTCTGATTCAATTATAGCCATAATTTTATTTTAGAATATTCCTAAAAGTCTGATTTCACCTGAATAGACTTGTAAATGGCCCTATACAAAACAAAGAAACTAGGGCTTCGTATACAAATCATGGAATTTTCCTTGTTTTGTTTAGGTCCATTTACAGATCTGTTTAAAATAGAAAAATTTGTAACATTAAAAGATGATCTTGGTTCTAAAATATTATATGATGTGGAATGAATGGCAAGTGTCAGATTCAATTTTTGAAATGATTTTGATAAAAAAAATTTTAAGAAAGTCACGTTTTCTCTTAAAATGTGTCCACATTTCATATATTGAAATATCTTTGGTGTCAAATTGTTCTATATTCAATAACCTATAAATGATGCCAATTTTATTTTTATGGCATCATTAGAATGTAAAGTTTTATTAATACATTTGTACTGCCAAATTGTTCTGCCTAAGATCAGAATGCTCTGCAGTTTCATGGGTATTTGTATGAAATTTGGGCAAGACATGCGGTATAAATTATGTTAATATTATTGAAGATCATTGAAGATCATACAAATATGTGCAGAAGTTTTTATACGATTGAAGTTCAAAGATGTGTATACTTTTCTTTTGGTCACCTGATACGTATATATTTAAGTATTGCAGAATGGTAATCACTGGTACAACTGACATTGCTTTTGAGTGTTTTGCTGAATCAACTGATGTCAATAGGGTTATATGTTGTATCGGCACATTATGAAATAACGCAGAGACTAATCCAGTTTGGACATTTTATGATATGCCAAATGGCATTATGAGATATTTTATTCATTGGCTGCCAAGAAGTATATTAATTTCTTACATAGGAAACCATTATTTTATTAGGGTACAGATGGATAGCACTCATTGGAGATATGCCTATTTGCTGGAGACACGCTTTATGTTTTTTGGGAAGAATGCAAGAATTCAGATTTTCAGGTGACAGCTCATATTTTCAAAGTCAATTCTTTCTACAGTAACCCCTCATTTCTATTGAGTTTTTTCTTTCTTTCTCACCAGGTGGTTTTTGGCTCTGTTTATTCTACTGAATATGGTATATTCCTTTCATCTAAAAATCAAGAAGATCAAAACACGAATCTTGATTCTGAAAGTCATGGCACGCCTGTCACAGAAAAGATCTTGAAGATGCCTGCCATGAGAAAGGACTTGAAAACATCTGTTGTGGAAAAGAGCTTGAATATCTCTGTTGAGGAAACAAACTTGAAGACACCTGTTGAGATAATGAGTCTGGAGATTCCCACAAAGAAAACAAGTTCCAAGGGTGAATAGTCTTATGTTTTCAAAGCTCTTTAGATGAAATATTTTATTAATATCCCGTGCTGAACAGTATTTTATGACATGTGTCACTCTAGCAATAAGAAAAAGCAAGACTTTCTGGCTGTTTTACATATATATATGAATGCTTTGCTTTCCATTTTGGACAAGATTAAATTGCAACCCTTTTGCAGTCATTTTCCATTTCATTCTGTTATTTGTCAAGAGATTTAGATGGGTTTTTTTCACATTACAAATTTGTAATTAGATCTCTAGAGGCGTAAAAGATATCTTTATACCTAATTTTATTCAAGTTTCAGCACTTCTGTGTTACATGGCATTGCTAGTAGGCATTCAGTTGACTATGAATGCTGCTCCCAAAACAGCAAGAAATTATTTTTTTTAAGACTATATAATGGTGTTTATAAATATCTTTCAATGAGAAATGTATTTTTTCTTCATGAAGTAAGAAAAATGACTATGTCTCTTCCACAGTTGGACATCCTTGTCAATTTTGTGATTTGTACTTTGGTACTAAACGTATTCTAACAAATCACATCAAAGTGAAGCACAGTAAGGAACTTTCTAAGCCAACTGAAAATAAAGGAAAACTGTCAAAGCAAAATAAGGATAAAAAAAAAGCTCCTGATGTAACTGCTGAAAAAGGAAGGGCTCCTGCAGCTCCTGCTGAAAATGTAAAGGTTCCCGAGGTAACTGCTGAAAATGGAAAAACTGTGCCGGCTGATGAAAACGAAAAATCTAAGCCAACTGAAGAAACAGTAAAGTTGTCTGATTCTAGTGGCAGTCAACAGGATGAAAAGCAACTAGAAAGTCAGCAGAAACCGAGTGGCTCTGGTAAGTCCCTATATCTGTTTCTAAACTCTAGTTGATATCCTGAGCATTTACTGTGTTCTAAAATGTGATGTCATGGTCTGACTTTGTATTCAGGTTCATGGTTGGATAGGAGATGCTATATATATGCATCAAAGGTTACATTTTCTGATCAGTTTTGCCTGGGAATCTGCATTCACTCGTGTTTTTGTAGTGTTTTCATTGTTGGCTCAACGTGTGCTACAGTAATAGCGGACACAGCCCCCTCTCTCCCCCCCCCCCCCCCCCACTACCACACACACACACACACACACACCAGTTGAATTTCAGCTAACTTGAAGAAAGTGGATTCCTTTATATTTAAATGTCACAACACTGATCAATCTCATTCTTTTCCAAGAAAACTTAAGATTTGTGTGTCAAACTTTGACTTGACTGATATGTTACTTGTATTTATAAAATTTAGACTAAAAATCTTCTGCTTTTAAATTTTAAGTCTCGGAGTACTAACATGCTTCAAGCCTTTAGGCGGCACATACTCACAATAATGTTTATATAAGCTTCGAAGGGAGTAAGTAAAACATCAAATAGTTGTAGGCCTGTCCAATATAAGATGGGTATAAGGAAATATTAAGAAAAGATACAAAAAAATGCAAGCAGATTCGTAACCAATAACTATAACTAAACATCAGGTAACACAAAAATAAACATGAACAGATTGCAGTGGATACCTCTCACAGAGCAAAGAGCAAGAAATAAGATAACCATCCTCTATAAGGCAATTAATAACTAAGCCATATTACCACTTGAAACATTTCAAATGAAAAATAATCATACCAGATCTAGTGTTGAAATATTTACATTGCCATCTTCTAATGTAGATAATCTTCTAGTGTAGATAGCCATTTATATTCATACTTCCCTAGTGCTTTTAGATTATGGAATAAATGCCAGTTAGTGTAAAGTGCAGTAAAGATACAGAAGATTTTAAACAGAATCTAAAACATATAACACTAACAAGTAAATACTAGCTTTTAGTGGCGCATTGACAATATAATGCTCAGTTGACTGAGTCTAGCAGCTTTTATGAAGAAGAAGAAGTGTGCTGTCGCCTGTCAATTGTTCTGGTATGAAATCAGCCTACAATGGTTTACTTGCACTAAGCAGCACAAGTGGAATGACCAAAAATAAGCAGAAATGAGCGAATGGAGAGAATAAAAAAGGAGGGAGATCAATATCTTGTGCATGTAGTTTACAGGATTGATGTTGTGGTGACATTTATGGTAGATTTGGTTGACGAACATCATTGATAGATCATTCATACACCTGCCAAATATCGACAAACATCATTGATAGATCATTCATACACCAGCCAAATATTGACAAACATCATTGATAGGTCACTCATACACCAGGCAAATATTGACAAACATTAATGATAGGTCATTCATACACCAGCCAAATATTGACAACCAAATCATAGGTAAATCATTGATGCAGCATTCAAATAAAGACAAAAGAAATATGCAATTTACCAATGTGTCATTCGTACTACAGCCAGCCAAAGAAGAAAAGCTAACAAATATATCCATCAACAATTGATAAGGAAAATGATAGTCTTCAATTAAAATGTTCTTCTTGTCCTATGGGCGGAAATAAATATGCATGTGGTAGTTACACAGTTAGACTGATTTTGATTTTTACAATCTCTTGACTCTGTCATCGAATGACTGCGATGCACAATTTAATTTTAGCTAAAGTAGACTTAATTTTGTATTAGGCCTAATTTCTTAGATGAAAGCAATGTAATATATGATTGCCTTTGAATGAAAGCAATGTAGGTTTTCATTTCAATGGTTGAGATCTTAACCAATAGCAAACTGGTTTAAACAGATCAGTTACTAACAAAATTTTAATTTTTAACTGAAGACCTTTCCTTTTCCTTATTAATTGTTCATGCGACAACATCGTCATGGCTACAGTGAAAATTGACATCTTTTCCTCAGAAAAATGAAATCATAAAGTACATAGATACGAACAGAAAGGAAAACTTATGGGGAGGCTCTCATTTTAGGAAATTAAAAAACCAAGGGAAGTGTTCCATAATTTTTTAAAATGTTACATGTACTAAAAGAACACTGCATTTATAAGACTACTTCAACCCCTGATTTCTAGAGTTCTTGTAAGTGGCAACTATTGTATTGGTGATCATGACAGGTGTTTGGATTTAGTCATTTTAAGCTCTTTTGTTCACTTGCCTCCCGTCATGGTGCTTAAGCCTGGCCAGGGTCCTGATGGTGGATATTTACTTGAAATTTTTACAATTCTCTGAAAAATTTTGTGAAATCTCTTGAAAACCTAGGGAAAAAATTATGAGCTCTAAACCCTAATTTTTGCTGTAGAATGTTTGCAAGAGCTCGAGTATAGTAGCCAAATTTGCAGCTGATCAGTTTTGCTGTTCTGCTCATGTGAATGTGATTAAAAATAAAAATTACAAACAGCTGATTCATGGACATTCATGCTAAACTGTGCAATTGATTCATGATTCCTGTGGTTTAGAAAATGTAGGTTTTACTTCTTGTCATTTGTGGTCTGTTAAATTGAAGGTTATTTTTGTCTAGTTCCTAGAGAAGCCTGGAGATTACACTCATACTCATATATATGTCTTGATCTATTCAAACATTATTTTTATATATGTCTGTGTGCTTAGAGATGTACATCAACAAAAATGCTGTAAGATTCAGGCAAGTTATGAATTGCCTGATACATTTTCAGGCAAATTATATGTGGGCAATTTTAAGTTGCTGGGCTAGGCTTAATGGATGAGTCAGGCATTCATTTCTGCCTCTGATTGTCTGATCAGATCTACCTCTGAATGCACCTAAGTCTGATCCAGTGCACCCAGTTCCCTCCATGCAGGAAGTCAGATTTTTGGCCACAAGATTTTATCAATGGAAATTTACAGAAGAAAGAGTTGTGCGGTTGGGTAGTGTGGACTCTTCAGCCATTGAAGAACGGCTTTTGCTTCAATCAAGAGTGTAAAAAGTCACTGATAATCATGAATCCTGAAATGAAAATAGTTCCATCCTGTACCATCCAGACAGAGCTTTCTAGTTTAGCCTGGAAAAAATAAAAAGTTGCAGCGAGCCATCAGAGAATTCCGTTATCCTAGCATGGAGCAAAACTTTTGGTAATTCATCATAACTAGAGTGTGATCGATCCAGTATTTCATTTTGTTTCAAACAAAAATGTGACCACATCGTGTGCACCACTTTTGATGCTGCTTGTCATCCTGTTTCGGTTTTTTTTTGGTTTTTATTTGTATTAACAGTGTTTTATTTTCCTGTGATGATGCTAAGGTAGGGGGAGAACTTCGTTTTTTGTCGGGGGATTTTGGTTCTTTTGGGGGAGGGGGTTGGTTTCTTTGTTACCTTGTCCGCAAGCCCACATGAGTCTGCTCAATGTTTAAGGCAGACACTTTCCTCTACTTTTACTCTTTTTTTTCTCCTAGTGCCTTGTTTCCAAGTATTGCAGCACCTTGTATGGATTGTGTTTGGAACAATTTGCAACTGTGAGATACATGCATTTCTTTATTTGTGTGTGTGAATGAGACACACACACAAATAGTCAGAGAT
>JBCJKE010114094.1:0-10974 GCA_039654525.1 Melibe bucephala
TTTATCCTTTTATTCACTGTGTACTTTATCCTTTTATTCACTGTGTACTTTATCCTTTTATTCACTGTGTATTTTATCCCATGGCTACCTAACAAGTGATTTATTCTCGTAGTCATATGGTATTTTGTCGCATGCTCTTGGTACTCTTGGTACCCTCAACACACTGAGAAAAGCGCTGTCCATACTAGCGTTAAATAGAATATTATGATCAGAAATCGAAAAATATCTTTCCCCGGCCCAAAGCGGATTCCGACCAGAAAGGATCACAGCCGATGTCATATGGACACACAAATGGCTCGCAGCGAAAGCACACCGTGAAAATATCACCTTGAAAATCACTGAAATAGATATGTCTGCCGTCCAATTCCTTCTTAGCAACACCATGCTGGATACTAAGATAGAAAAAGCCGACATCCATTCTCCATTTCACAAGCACTGTTTGCACACCCCAAGGAGATGGCCTCAGCCCGCTGCTGTTTACGGTATATCTTGAGCATGCTCTCAGAAAGGTATGAAATGTCACAGCTATCACAAAGTCTCCCATCGAAGAACACTGTTTTACCAAGAGAAAAAGCATACGCTGACGACATATTACTTTGTCGGGACTGAATATACAGATGAAGATGAAGTTCAAAAAGTCCCAGAAAATACCAATTAAAGGTCAATGTTGAGAAAACAGAATACACGTCCATCAACAGAGTAGAAACAGTCTGGAAAACCACGAAGTTGGATCCATAATTGGGGACGTTGAAGACATCAAAAGACGAAAACAGCTGCCCTCTGTTGTCTTGAACAAACTGGAGAATGCATGGATAAGGAAAGATAAAATAAAAAGAAACACTAAATAAAATTGTACAAAGCACTTGTAAAAACGATTCGTATGTACAACTGCTGGACATGGGCCCTTACCCAGACAGAATTGAAAACGCTAGATGCCTTTCATAGGAAACAGCTCAGGAAAGTGATCAACATTTACAACCCAGTCAAAATTTCAAACTCTACAAAAATGAAATGAAAAGCCCATTTCCACATCCATAGTTGAAAGTCGCTGGAAATTATTCGGGCACATCCTAAGACGACGCCAAGACATACCGCCAACAAATCCATGGAACTATATCTCACAAAATTTGCCAATCAATTCAAATGAAGACCATTAACAACACTCTCCATAGTACTAAAAAAGAGCTGTCCTATCTCAACTCCAATGTATTCCTAAAGACGAAGAGCGATTTAAATCACCTAAGATCGCTAGCACAAGACCAAAAGCGCTGGAGAGCCATGACAACAAAGATCGTGAAGGTTGCTGAGGCGTCTTCTTCTGACGATTCTGACACGAAAAGCCCATAAGTCAGTCAGTCAAGTCGTGGTACTTTATTGATCTTTCCCCTTGATGCCTTTTTTCATTGATACTTATTATTAACTAGCTGCTTAACATCCATGTTTCTATCGATATGCCTGGTACGCCTTTTATTCTTGTTCTTATTCCTTGAATTGGCCTTCATTAGCCCTTTTCCCCTTTTCCTGGTATCTTATAAATATATATTTTTATATATATATATTTATATATATATTTGTTCTACCATTTCCCGGTTCCTTATCAATAATGTATTTGACATCTGATTTTACTTTTACTTCATAATCTAGCCTCTCGTTTTACTTTTACTTCTTCGGCCAATTTTGTATGGGTATTTTATTATCTCTTCATTTACCGATATTATCATGTTATATAGTATTGTCCCCTCGTGTTATTAGCACTATTATATAGTTTGTCCTGTCTTTTGAATGGTACTACATAATGTGCCCTCTTTTTTATTTATGTGGTATAGTGTGTCCCCTTGTGTTATTGATGCACTGCTATATTATAGAGTGTCCTATATATCACATTATATTGTCCTCTCGTTTTACTGGTACTTATTTCGTTCCCTTGTTTTCTTGGTGCCTGGTTTATTTTGGTCGCCTTACTTGACCCATCCTGACGGACAACACCCTTTATCGGTGATATCTAACACTTCCTTCTTTCCAACAATGACTAGACGTTTGTGGGACCTACCATTAGTAATAATGATGTCTTTGCAACGTGCTGGCTTATAGCCGATTCCCCTTTAATTAGCCCTTCTTTCCATTTACAACACCATTTATCGTAATCGTTGGAGCGTCACAGTGGCTATATCCATTTATTTGATAGTGATAATAATAGCCCTTACTTCCTATGCCCTCTCCCAACGTCCTACGAGGCGAGAGACAGAAAAAACCACGAGAGCGTGGCTGGGAGGGAGGTTGTTTAGCGTGTCACACAAAGGCCTTGATATGTTTTCCTCCCATTTCTTTCTACCAATGGACCTCGCCTCATTCACTGGTGTCCCTCTCACAAGAAGCACAGCAGCTGATGTTTTGAAAGCGTTTGCCTCTAGATATGAATTTTGAATTTGAAGACTGTGAAAGAATTGCTTTATTTGTCATTTGTTCAAGGATAGCGCTAGACAGTTCACATTTTCGAAGCGAGGTAAAGTATTTTCCGATCGAGGTCTTAATCGAGGAATGACGCTACTAAAGCTGTAAATAAGTGATAGATCTTGTTTTATTAATATCGCTACACTGAATGAAAGGGTAAAGGTGATCATAGCCCCTTAGATCCACAGTATACCTTAAGTGAGTATTGACATTTTGCTAGAAGATTTACCTTGAATTAATAACGAAAATATATTATTAATGATGAAACTGACGATTTGTGTGGTGTTGCTGCTCAGGATAAGGTTATAAATCTTTAAGGTTATTAACATAGATTTTGTAAACCCAGACGTCCTGAGCAATATTGTTTGTTGTTGTTTTTAATGGTCCACGTTTTTCTTCCTTACACGACAGAGGCCGGGGTTGTATCATAATATGGGGCTCATGAAAATAAATGCAAGAAATCACCACTCCTTTAGCAACTAAAAGAACCAGTTTTGTTTATCCGATGATTCGTTAAAGTACTTTTTGAAAATGAAGTAAATTTTTGACCTACTTAGATACTACGAGTGGTGGCTTTCATTCGATATCGTTCCATATGGGTGTTCTATTAACACCGTGGGAATAGCTTGGCAGTAAAACGATATATCTGGCTAACAAAGAAATATAAAAACCCGTTGAAGTTACTCCATTGCTTTCCACTATCGTCGTTTTTCTGTGGTGTCGATAGTACGTACTGCAGTGTTGTTACAGTCGGCGTAATATTGATTTGTGTCCTCTCCTCCACAGTGCAACCGAGGGTTTTGGCACGTACCAATTGTTATTGTTATACTTATTATTATTACTCTTGTCCTCTTTCTCATGTTTTCACGCATAGTTACACTCAGCCTGATGAGTTTGTTTTTCCCTAGTATCTTCCTCCTTCGTTTTATGGCATCTATTCCCCAGTATCTTCCTCCTTCGTTTTATGGCATCTATTACCATTTAAAGATAATCTTTTCCTGTCATCGGTTTTAGGTATTTGATTAATATTAATTTCTATATTTTTTTCATTCCTGAAGGTTTAAATTTGACAGACATGTGTTGCGTCATTTGTACAAAATTTGCGTTGCTATATTACGGGGCGAAGTCCATGGGTTGAATTTCATTTTATAATAGTACATAAAAGACTGCTTTATGCCTAAGGTTGTATTTTGAATTTTACAAGCAAGATTTATGTTTCGTTGTGTGTGTGTGTGTGTGTGTGTGTGTGTGTGGAGGGGAGGGGTGGTTGTTTGTGTGTCAGAATCAAAGCAGTATCCCTCAATTTAAATTCAAGATACATTTATACGTTAGGCAGTTAATATACGGTATAGTCTATACGCATCATGTTTAATTGTGTTCATGTATAGATCTATTACAATATGTCTTAAAATGGAGTCCTCGAGAAATATCACCTCTTGTAAAATGTAGCATTACCATTTCATAGAAGCATTTGAGTAGTGCTCGATCAACAAAGCACAATTCTGCATTCCTTGCTGATGTTGTTAATTTGCTTTAGAATGTTTTCCAATAAAAGTGAGATCCAAATGGCGGATTGAGTGTTAATGTCAGGTCAAATCATTCATAATGGCCAACAAACTCAGTTGGACAGAGTATTCTCGTGATCACTCAGAAAAGAAGGTCTAGTGTAATAAGTATTTTGATCTCAGTTTTGTCAATATAAGCTTCTATGTGGAGTATTATTCCTCTATTATGAGGTAAAACTGACATTTTGACATGCATTTATCGAATTAATAATGATCGAAATTTCAATATGCATATTTAATCATACCATTTGGAGACTTCCGAAAAACCAATCAGCCTATAAAACGCACGTCTATGAAATAATGTATTAATGGTGCATATTGACGAAAACGTTCAGCTATTCAGAATATTTGCATAGCAATAATTATATTCTTTCCCTTACCACCTTCACCCCTCCCCCATCTTTTCTGTCACTATAACCCCATCTTCCACATACACTACCATACCAATACCCATGAAATGTGTACAGAGTGGGAAATTTGATACAAAGACAACATTTCACCAATTTTGGGAGACGCCCTTCCTATTTTTTCAAAGGGTGGAAAGAGGTTAATGTTTTGGAGCAGTAAAATATAGAAAAACGTAAAAACGTCCTCGAGTGTTTTCTTATGGTCTTCCTGAATTGTGTGTGTATGTGTATGTCTGTGTGAGTGTGTCTAAGATAATGATCCTTCGACTTAACATCAAAATAGATTCATACTCTGAGCAGTTGAGAAAAAATTCCGTTGCTGTCTGACAGTCGAGTCTTTGAAACAGTCTCACTTCTTTCAGTTGTCCACATCACCGTCGTGGATGGTAGGCGCTGCTCTCCATGACACAGACGACTTTTCTTCTCCATCCCATTCGGTCATCACAGAGGTGGCTGACTTCGTGGATCTTCATATTGCTGGCGATAGTGATGTTATTTGTTAGGGCAATGGGTGGTCTGCCCTTCTTTCTTTTTGCTTCTGTTCGACTATGAAAGGTGATCTTCATAAGTTCTGTCCTTGGATTACGTATGGCATGACCAAGGTATTTCAGCTTCCTTTTGTTGATTAAAGTTAGGAGTGATCTTTCTTCTCCGAGTTCTTCTTCTAGGATACTTTCATTTGTTCTCCTGCCTTTCCAGCTGATCCTGAGTAATCTTCTATAGAACCATTTAGTATTTATGAATGCTCAGCCATACTCTCTTTCCCTCTGATCATTGCCTCTTCTAAGTGAATTCACAGTTATGAACTGATCTACAAATCTGAGGTAGAAGAGGTTATAGGGATGAATGAGTCCGGAAGGATTTTTGGTAGGAGATGGCGGGCTTTTTGGCCTACTCTTTTCGATTTTAATCACCGAGGGTTCTTTCACATGCGCAAAGGCACATGGGACCTAGTTTGTCGTCGTCTCCGATGGGACTAGGCACTCATTTATCCAGCCTACCACAGGACTATGAGGCGTGAAGAAAACGGAAAACTCGGATTTCAAATTCAAGCCTGCACAGCCGGAAATGGACCCGTTGTCTTTGATTAGGTGGTCGAGTGTCCTTACCAGTGAGCTATCCGCGCTCTCCAATGTGTGTGTGTGTGTGTGTGTGTGTGTGTGTATGTGTGTGTGTATGTATGTTTTTGTATTTGGAGTATGTGTGTGCGTGTGTACGTTTGTGTGTGAGTGTGTAGGGTGGTAGAAATGGTGTACCTGTAAAAAGTGGACCAGCCGTAACATTTTTGCTGCGTGAAAGGAAGGTGAAATGGGATGGGGGGTGGGAGACCACTGTTGATATTCTGGTCTGATATCGATACATGTATTGAATCTGTTCGTTTGTGTTCTTTCTCATAAGCACGTCTCAAAAGAATAAAATGAAATGAAAGTTAAAAGCGCTATTATACCGCTAGATATAATCATATACGTATACAGTATTAAAGAAAACGAGTTTTTCAGCTAAGATTTAATTAAACCTTCGGATTCAAATTTTACGTTTGTGCTTGACTGGATAGCAGGCATTCAATAATGTTATAACCAGAGGGTTTGGTCTTTTCAATCTCCAAAAGGTGTCATAACTATTGTTATGTATCTCCCCCCCCCCCCCCCCCCATGTTTTACTGAATCTCGGTTACGTTGCAGTATAGTTTCTGTATTTTTACTACCGGTACTATGTTTTGTTATTTTTGTCGTTGCCATTGTTGTTGTTGCTGTTGTTGTTGTTGTTGTTGTTGTTGTTGTTGTTGTGGTGGTGGTGGTGGTGGTGGTGGTGATGCTGGTGGTGGTTTTTGCTACTGCTGCTTGATTTTTCTTTTCTCACCAGAATGAAAGGTCTACGATCGTTAAGTTTATTGCAGCATTTTTATCTGTATCAGGCGAGTTGTTTCTTCCCGAAAGAAATGCAACAAAATTAAGCAACCTAATCAAACGTGAAGGCCTGCGTGGAAAGGAGCCTATATAATGAAATATTTCAGTGAAAGGCTACTGATCTTTTTCATTGATGCAGTCAACGTTTTCCCAAAGAATACCGTGAAACATTATTCCTTCCATTGCAGTATGCAAAACTGTTGTATTAAATTATAAATATAATTTAATTGCTTGATAGTTGTCTTCAAACTTCCTTTCAATCCTAATGTTCACTTTATCTCTTTCTACCCACAAGGGTTCCCACGATTGAAAATGCTCTATCGCCATGATCTTGATCAACCGAGTGGAAAATGAAATTTGTCTCTGCCTGAAGAAATGCAAAGAAGAGAAATTCGTATGAAGCCCCTCATACAGCAACCAATTTGTCGTGGCGTTGGGAAATAGGCTAGTCTCCAGCAGCAACCATGCGTGGTACTAAGTGATTACTTTCCATTGGTTGCGTGGTGTTTCTTTTCTGAATAATGATAAATAAATGTAATACAAATGTAGATACACGAAAAGAGAAAGAAGTAGAAGAAGAAAGCGGAGGGAGAAGAGGAGGAGGGAGAGAAGGAGAAAAGGAAGAAGAAGCAGAAGCAGAGGAAGAAGAAGAAGACGAAGAAGAAGAAGAGGAACAACAACAACAACAACAGCTGCGGTAACAGCAGCAGCAACAGCAGCAACAGCAGCAGCAGCAGCAACAACAACAACAATAAGAGCAAGAACAGCAATAAAGCAGAAACAAGAACAATTACAACAACAACAACAACAACAACAACAACAACAACAAACAACATGAAATCAACTAGAACAGTAATATGTTCCGCACACGATGCTGAAATTGCATATTTCTCCGTGCACTGTGCCAAGCTAGAGGAGAACGGCTTTCTTTCGTTTATCTGTGGGCAATGGCTTTCAATTTCGTAGCACGGTAGTGCAAATTGAACACTTTATATATATATCCATGTATCATGCGAATTCTCGCCTTTAGTCTAACAAGCGAAAAGGCATAATAGAGAAACAATGCCTCAACGAGCCTGAAGTATGATAATATTATAACATCTGGGATGGTGAATGGATTTATGGATCAGTGGAATTCCTAAGCGGATCAGTGGAATTCCGAAATCTGTCAGAGGAATTCCGAAACCGCCATGAATAGGCAGTCTACGGTGACTATCGTGTTCCTGGCGTCTGGCGTGATTGCGTTGTACATTGAAACCTTTCTTCAAATCTACGTCAGTGTGACGGCCCAGGATACGTCCCTGCTTCACACTCCAGCTGCCATGGCCGTTCTAGCGTTGGTTGCCGTCTCGTTCCTCTCATCCTCATTGGCATCTGCGTGTCTGGCCCGCAGGACCATACCTTCTGATGATGGCCGATGCAGTGGTAAAATCATTTTCAGATGTCTCCACCTAGCTTTCCTCGGCCTTCTGTGGAGGATTGGCAAGCTCATCGTATCTTTGTCTAGTTCAGAAATCAAAGATTTAACCGCCATTCGATTAATTCACGTTGCGTTACAGTCTTGCCCTTTCGTCGTTATTTATTCAACTACTTTCATATCGGCTGGGAAAATTAATGTGATTCAAGTCCTTTCTATAATATCATCTGTCATATCCGCTGTTCTGGCAATTACAAGTTATAATCTTCGTATAAAAATTTACAATGATCCCATTTTAGAAGGAGAAATCAATACACAAAAGCTTTTAGGGTGCTCGAGAACTTACCTAGCGATGGCCTTGACATTGATCGGTTCGTTCCTAATCATATCAATCAGGCTGATATCCATGTCCTTGATGGCGTCACAGGAGCCACTCTGGATTTTCCTACCTCTTGGTTGTCACTTTTTAGTTTTACTCGTGATATTCATAGGCTTTTCGTCCAGAAAGAAATCCAAGACTGCTAAAGTCTCGCCAAAGAATTTGTTAATGCATTGTGTGTGGGCAACGGGCATGTCCATAGTTAATTGTTTCGAGTTGGTGCATGATAAAATCGAGCGTCTAATGTGCAAATACGTTGGATTTTACTCTCTGTTTCTGTTGGAAAATATTGTGTTTCTTTCCTTTTGGCTTCTGCGTTTTGACATGGATTATGCTGCAAAGTTGATGTCGGTCGTGGGTATTTTGGTTGGGTTTATCATAGGTCTGTTTGCCAAATTTGCCGGCTTCAACGTGATCCAGCAAAATATGCCTACGACAGCTGACGACCACCCTCCGACCACGATACTCACTTTAATGAATACGTCAACGGGGGTGTCTCAAACTTTGTCGTCAAACGTTGCAGACGACGACCTTGTGAGTATCGTTCAGGCTTCCATGTCCAAGCAATCTCTTCCACCTGGCTCTCCGGGACCTCCGAAGCCCTCATCACGAAAAAAGAAGAAAGAAAAAAGTGAAAAGTACAAATCTGACCAACTCCTTAAGGGGCAAACCAATGGGGGATTTAATGATCATGTTCACAGTGATTCTAGTAGAAAAGAAAGGGCGTGTTTACATCATAATATTCCATTAAGCATTATATCACAGGCAAACGTTTCGGCTGGTGAGCGTTATCGAAAAGAAAGTGATAATAAATCTTCAGACCTCGACAACAGTTTTCAACCAGATTCTATGTTTAATGTGTCTGATCCTGGAACAATTCGTTCAGACATGATGTATGATAAAGACTATGACGAGCATAATTTCGAAACATTGAATGCTTCGAGCTTGCGACAGTCAAGATGTAGCAACAACTATCAAGACCAATCTCTGCTACCTGTGGGGAATTTTAAAAACAGACATGTCAGTAAAAAGCCTCTGCATAGTGAAAACAGTGCATTTGAACCTCGACCAAAGAGAAATCAACGGACTTACGAAGCTTCAAACGAGAAAGCGGATAATCAAAAATTTACCACCAGTCACATTGAGGTGTCAAAGAAGAAAAGAACTTTCTTTGAATCACATCAGCCGAATGAATTCTCTGACACGGCTCTCAGCTCCGCAAAGACATTTCCAATCGAATCTAAGAAAAGTGATCTTAAAGCTTACGATGCCTCTTTCCTGTCGAAATCAAATCTCGGAAGAAAAATGAATAAAATAATATATTCGCTTGAAGACCGTGATAAAAGCAACCCTCCTAGATCAAAGGCCGATCATCATTATAAGACTACAGTACGTTACGGTCCCAATTCGGACGACGATATAATATTGCGATATAAACTTAGCGGTGGTGGAGCATTTCAAACCGCCCGGAATCGAATTTCGTACACGGAACCTGAAGATATCTCTTCTTCAGAATATGTCATATCCGGCCAGGAAAGCAGCACAAAGAATAGGCTGTCGGACCGGAACAGGAAATCTACAAAGTTACAGAAACAGAACTCTCAACATACTGCCAGGTCCAGCTCTACCCCCGTGGTTGTTCTCACCCCTTCTGCGATGCAAATGTACGAATCGGAAAGTTCAACCTTCTCCAGTCAGACACTGGAAAACAACGCTTACACGAAGACATCAACATCTTCCTCATCGTCTTCTGAATCTGTTCGAGACCATTACTGGGATGTTGGTGGCCATCGAAGGTTTGTTGCGTTTTTCTCTCGCCTAATATAATTTTCCTTACTTATTTTCTTTCAACCCTCGTGAAATTATAATGTATAATTTTCGTGTTACAATGACCAAATTACAGTGGAATCTGCTTAAAGTCAACTCTTGCTTATAGTCAACACTTTGTGGCGGTCCTGTTTAGAAGATAAAAAGGATTTGAACAAATAGATAAAGCCGACCTTGCCTAAAGTCAACATTTTTTGTCAGTCCCGAGGTGTTGACTTTAACAAGCTTCTAGTGTATATTAATTCCATATTAACAAGACCAGGTTACGGACGCGGTTGCGAGAGGTTTCATTTTTATTATTTCTTTGCGGGAAAACCCCATACAGGCCCTATCCGTAGATGCCAGTATGGTTGAATCACTTAATTTGAATGTTGGGGTGAATTGTGCATTTTGCTGTCTTCCCAGTCGGATGTATGCAAGCCGTGGGGAAACAGGGATTAAGGGCACAGTTTGCTATTGTGTAGATTTTGTGTAGGTGAAAAAGGGGGGACAGTTATTTTCTGTTGATGTTTTTGGTTTGCACGTTTGATTTCTTTTTGTTTTCCTGGAGCGTTATGTGCTTGTTGTTGATTTGTTTTATTTGCTTTCTTTTTGTCTTTTTAGGGGGGAGGGGGGGGGGATGGGAGGAGTGGGTTTTGCATGGTGGTTTTTGTTGTTTTGTTTGTTTGTTGTTATTTTTTCTTGTTGTTTTTTTTTTGTTGTTGTTGTTTGTTTGTTTTTTTTTTGTTTTTTTTTGTTTTTTTGTTATGTTTCTTGTTTTGGTTTTTGGTTTTGTGTTGTTGTTTTTTGTTGGGTTGTTCCTTTTAATCACTTTGGCAATGATATTAAGCATTTGTGTGTTGTTTTGTTTTTGCTACCCTACTTAATTCGGTTGTTTATGTCAACGATGAATAGATTCTATATTCAGCACCATCTGATAAACTTACATTGGCAATAAACATGACGAAATGGTATCACTTGAACTTGAACCAATGAATATGCTCGGTGGGTATGAGTATGTGTGTGTTTGGGGGCGGGGGGG
>JBCJKE010114205.1:0-10974 GCA_039654525.1 Melibe bucephala
TCCCTCCACACCCATCCCTCCCTCCCTCCACACCCATCCCTCCCTCCCTCCACACCCATCCCTCTCGCCCTCCACATCGGTCCCTCCCTCCACACCCATCCCTCCCTCCCCTCCCATCCCTCCCTCCACACCCCTCCCCACCGTTCCATGTTTGTGTCCCACAGACGCAAGTCAGGGCCAAGTCAGGTGAGGCAGGTGCCTCCCTGTGGATTTGGAACAACGCCACCTTCAAGAAAAAAGACGGGAAAATCATACAAAGTAATGTTACTCTTACAAAGCACAATGGATGTTGTCAGTACTCTAATGACCTTAGGAAATGGGATCCCTGAGAAAACGTGCAAATCCAAGCCTAGCCATACAAAATGTAATACCTGTAATCAATGTTCATTCGATTAATGCAAAACACAATTCAAATCATACTTAAACATATCAGTATTATCATAAACATAAATTAAATTTCATTATTTTGATGCAACTTTATAAAGCAAATGAGAGGCAGTAAAGTGTAGATCATAACAACATCACCCATGATGAATATAATAAATAATTATTGTATCACTTATTAAAAATTAAATAATAAAACCCCAGTGTAAAGTAATTACAAAACCACACTGATTATTGACTGTGTTATAATCAACAAACAATATCAACGCAGTATAAGTACACTTTTTTTATTTACATATATGTCGCTGTTTGGGTTGTTTTTTTCCTAGAGAGACAGATAGAAAAAGATAAAGGAAAAATACTTTATTTTTAGTCAACATGAATATTGATATGGTTTTAAAGTAGTTATTGTCATCATCTTCACCTTCAACAGATAAAGGAAAAATACTTGATTTTTAGTCAACATGAATATTGATATGGTTTTAAAGTAGTTATTGTCATCATCTTCACTTCAACATTATTACGTTCATATTAATCCTGATCATTTTTCACTATTTATCTGTTCATGTTCAATTTTGCATTTGATTAAGAATAAATTGTTCATTTTTTCACCATTATTTCTTCATTCTTATTGTTTTCCTTCCCATCAGGCATTTCAAATTACCATCGGCTTGACGAAGCAGGAATGCTCAGTAATGAATATGATGTCCCCATAAATGCAGAGACTATAACAGTTAAGGTGAGAGTCCAGTACCCAAGGCTCAATGTGAACCTCAAACGCTTGTAATGTCAGGGTATTGTATGTGAGTTCCTTTGTAACAAAACACAATTTCATATAGCACACTTACACAGTTTCAACTTAGACTCCTTCCTAGTCCTGGTCTTACACTTTATAGCAACTGACAAACTCAGTCGAATTGAATAGTTTCCTTAACTCACCAAATGCAACTTTTTTTTTAAGCATTTTGATGTCATCGTGGTAAATCTAATTATCTTTTTCAAAATCTTCAGTATCTCAGCATCTTAGCAGTATTTCACATTAAATGGGTACTATCTTACACTCCTCTGGTCTCTTTTTCATGCACTTCGAATCTTTTCACCACTTTTTAGTGAAATTTAAGAGGCAAGGAAGACTTAATGAGCAACCTTGTTTTACAGGAACCAAAATATAGGGGTAGACCAAGAAGCAGGAAGTGCCACTCATTTATTATTGAATTGAAAAATGGCCACTTTATAGTTAGAGACAATCTTCCAAAAAATGATGGTGGACAGAGATTTTGAAAAAGGAGATTGCTCACATCTAGTGGAGGTGAACGGAGTAGGAAAGTAAGAGTGAGTCAGATGTTTTACACTCAAAGGGACGCAATCTACCTGAAGCCAGCTTGAAGCGCTCACCAAGATCTTTCTTGGATGGAAATTTCTGTTGACCCTTATCTTTTTCACTTTGTTTTGTTTTTAATTTTCACTTCTGTGCTTCTCTCATATTGGACCATCAGTTGACATTCCTCATAATATTTGAATCTACTGTTCTCACATCAGTTGACATTTCCTCATACTGTTTGAATCTACATGCCTCTCATTAATGACTGAAATGTATGCCAAAAGTCTACGAATTTTGTCCTCAGAGAATAAAGACAAACCCAAACACCGCCACAAAACCACCCCCTCCCCCCACCCCATACACACACACACCAAATTCTCTCTGGAGAACATATTAACATATTGCCAGTCAGTATAAAGTTCAGTAAAGATACATACTGGGTCAAACAGAAGCTTACATATTACAGCATTATCATGTAAACACTAGCATTCTAATTACTTTATGGCACATTAAAAAGAATGCTCAGTTGACTGAGTCTATCAGCTTTTATGAAGCAGGAGAAGAGGTAGAGAAGAAGCACCAATACCTGAAAAATCATGACAAACTAATAAGAAAAAATAGTGAAAATATCTTAACCGCCATCTCCCCCCATCTACACCCCACCTTCCCTCCCTCAAACCAACAAACCCCCCAAACCCCCTCCCCCAACTATAAATAAAAAGGCCCGGACAAAAATAATCAAATGTCATTATCAAGGAATGCATACAGCGTTGCATTACGTTTTTGTCTTAATAGCTGAGGCTAGCTTCTGTTACATTAATTTTTTTTAAAATTCCAGACAGTTGTCATAGACTTCGCCGCTGGTCTTGGGAATACACGCATTTTCACTATTCCTCGCCTGCCATCTGAGAATGAACAGTATCTTCACATTTCATTGGTGCGACATATTAAGGTATGTTGATAGGCCCGTTGTAGGAATACGTTTTTGTTAAAAGATATTGTGATCATTACGATGGTGATAATATCTACAATCAAATTGACTAAATCAAAATTTCATAGGAACGTGACAGCTAAAACACTAGGCAGGATTAACTGGGATTTTCGATCAATGAGGATGTTTGTTTGTTTGTTGAAATCAATTACTGTGAGAAGGAGGGCAGTGTCTACATCAGGTAATGTCTTGATTGCAAACTTTTCAACCTCAGATGCCCTTTGGCCCATACAAAAACCCACAAGAGACTGGTGTAGGAATTGCTCTTTGCACATGATGCAGCCCTAGTTGCCCATAGTGAGAGTGTCCTGCAACAGATCACTGCCTGCTTTGATGAGGCCCCCAGGCACTTTGCCCTGGAAGTAAGCATTAAGAATGATTGAGGTCTTACACCAACCAGTACCTGGTCAAGCTTACAGCCCTGCCCAAATCAAGACCAATTGGAAAAGAGCTGAAATCAGTTGGCCAATTCAGCTGTCTTCGTAACACCATCTCCTCTGATGCCAGGAGAAAGGAAGATATAGACAACAGGTTGGCAATGCTTCTTCAAAGCCAGCTGTGTTGGCCTGGATAAAGGAAGACATAGACAATAAGTTGACAATGCTTCTTCAAAGCCAGCTGTGTCGTCAAGATCAAATCTCATGGATAGTGTTGATTTAAAAAGTCTTTGTCAGCCTGCAACATAGGCCGTTCATATTGGACAAATACTGTACATGGATAGTGTTGATTAAAAAAGTCTCTGTCAGCCTGCAATATAGGCCATTCATATTGGACAAATACTGCAGAAGACTGCCAAACCTGGTGAAACAAAGTCAAGAAAGTGGCCCTTGATTTTAAGGACACTTGCTGGGTCTTCATACATCAGAAATACTAACCGAGGAAAGTTAGGTTGACAACGCCTCCACTTTCCCATGACCAATCGTGTATCTGTAAAGCAAGCAACTGGACCTGTGGATCCAGCATCGACCTTGTGAGACACAAGTACTTCTGAGGCAGACGTGGACACCCACCATAATCTTTGTTAGCGACGTCAAAGTCAACCAAGTATACTTACATAGATAATTGACCACTTACTTGTGTGCAGGCTTTAAAGACCTTTTTCGTGGGTGGTGGTCCACTCCTCAGATGTCATTATGGCCTGGTCTTGGTCTTGTGCTAATGCAATTTTTGCCTTGGCTTTTATGGGCCAATGAGTTAACTCACTAGCCCTGTGGTATGGTGTTTTAATGGTGGCGGATGTTGAGGGTTGATGGGGTATGTGGGTTGGGTGATGTTCCAGTTTAAATATTAAATATTTATTTATGTGGGTATTTTCTGTTGAATTCTGATCGGTTGTTGAGGGACTTTGTGTTGTTGACGGATTTTAAAATTTGGAGTTTTTCTTCAGCATAGAGGTTGCAGGATCTGTCTCCTAGTTTGTAAGCTGTTGTTTTTTTAAGGATTTCCATCCCATTTTATTTGTGGTTCTTTTCCATTGTTTTCTTTTAGCCTTCATACATTGCATACATGTGCGCTTGACACTGACATTAGTTTTCTCTCTGAAAGAAGAGCCAAACTTAATGTTTTATCATCTGAAATTATTTATTCTCATGGCTTTCATCATCTGCAGAAAAGGACTGATGGTTTGTTCAGACTCCAGTACAGTCGCTTGGAGAAGACTGGAGGATTTCGGTGGAGGTTCAATAATGATTACATCACCGTTTTGGTTAGTTCAATAATAAATAATTATATCACCGTTTCTGTATTTTCAATAAAGATTTTTTATCTCACCGTTTTGGCATTTTCAATAATGATTAATTATATCACCGTTTCGGTATTTTCAATAATGATTAATTATATCACCATTTTGGCAATTTCAATAATGATTAATTATATCACCGTTTCGGTATTTTCAATAATGATTAATTATATAACCTTTCGGTATTTTCAATAATGATTAATTATATCACAGTTTCTGTATTTTCAATAATGATTGATAATATCACCATTTCGGAATTTTTAATAATGATTAATTATATCACCGTTTCGGTATTTTCAATAATGATTAATTATATCACCGTTTCAGTATTTTCAATAATGATTAATTATATCACCGTTTCGGTATTTTCAATAATGATTAATTATATCACCGTTTCGGTATTGTCAATAATGATTAATTATATCACTGTTTCAGTATTTTCAATAACGATTAATTTTATCACCTTTTTGGTATTTAAAAAAAATGATTAATTATATCAGCGTTTCAGTATTTTCAGTAATGATTAATTATATCACCGTTTCGGTGTTTTCAATAATGATTAATTGTATCACCGTATCGGTATTTTCAATAATGATTAATTATATCACCGTTTTGGTATTTTCAATAATGATTAATTATATCACCGTTGCGGTATTTTCAATAATGATTAATCATATCACTGTTTTGGCATTTTCAATAGTGATTAATTATATCGCCGTTGCGGTATTTTCAATAATCATTATATCACTGATATGGTAGTTCAATGGCAGGGTGGTTAGACCGGTAGACCAGATATGTCATTTGCACTCATTTACTTACAGACATATAATATACCTGTCCGTCAGTATGCCTTCTCTCTCTGTCTCTCTCTGTGTCTCTCTCTCTGTCTCTCTCTGTGTCTCTCTCTGTGTCTCTCTCTGTCTCTCTCTCTGTCTCTGTTTCTCTCTCTCTCTCTCTGTTTGTCTCTGTCTCTCTCTGTCTCTCTCTCTTTCTGTCTCTGTTTCTCTCTCTCTCTCTCTCTCTCTCTCTCTCTCTCTCTCTCTCTCAATTCCTCTTCCTTTCCCACCCATCTGTGTAAGGATATATTCGATTTTTCCCAGCCCGAGTACTTGTTAATACACAATCTATTCAAGCTACCCTAACCCTAACCCTAAATGTAACCTAAGCTGTAAACCCTTTTCAGATCATGTCCAAGGGCCACATCATTTATAGCAAAGACGTAACCAGAAATACAGACGGCCTCAACACTTTGACTTTACCAAAGTCACTGTATGGAAAACTGTCACCATTCTACAGAATTGTGGCTTATTACTATCACAATGGCACTAAACCTGGCTTTGTAACTGACTCAATGAAAGTCGAAACGGATCACGCCTGCCGTGAAGAGGTAAACCAGTATAGATATAAACTGTGAATTTCAACCTTACTTGGTAAAACCAGTAAAGATATAAACTGTGAATTTCAATCTTACTTGGTAAAGCCAGTATAGAGATAAATTGTGAATTTCAACTTTATTTGCAAATCCGGTATAGAGATAAACTGTGAATTTCAACCTTATTGGTAAAAGTTAGAATGTCCGAGACTTCAAATGAATTCATGCACAATAAACAGTAAACAAAATCTCTTAGAACTGTCGATAAATATTAACAAATGCATGCAAAGAGAAAGAAAGAAAAAAGAAAACAGGAAAAAACTTTTTTAGATTAAAGTTGTGCACAGTCATTTTCAAGAATCAAAAGTCATTGCAAAATCACAAATCTATTGACAGTGCAGAAAATTGTGTTCTCATTGCATATTTATATAACCACTATTTATAGAGCGTGTAGATTTGCAATTGAACTTTTACAGCTAAAATTGGGATAATAAAGATGGACAGATTAATTTACAGTTTATTAATTACCTTGGCTTTCTTTATGGTCATCATCTAATCTTCAGTCCAAGGCATTCTAGCCAGTTCTTTTTAATGGAAACTCAAAAACAGTGATTTATACTCATAAGAATGCTGCTTAAATGGGCAATTTATTTACTGTGATCTTATATATATATACTAGCTTAGTCGGTAAGTCATTGGGATCTAGAACATGTGAACCAGGGATACAAAGGATCAAATCACACTAGAACGACAGAGGGAAAAAACAAAGGCAGTCCCAGGGCACCGGGTGTCATGAACTGAGTGCGGCCTAGTCTCCTTAGGCTGTCAGAAGTTTAAGGCTGAAACACCTGTTCGAGGGAGATTCTCTTCTCTGAAGACCTGGTAACTGTCTCACTCTATAAGAGTTTGCGTCACTATATACAACCCTTAATTAAAATGTTCATTCAGATATGAGAATGCTGATTAATTGCCTAATCATAATATTTCTGTCAAAACGAGATAACAAATGTGACTTGCCTCCAGTTTATGACGGAATGATTGTTTAGTGCTGGTGCCAACAGTTATTTTTCGCTTTGTTATTCTTCTGCAATTGTTATTCTTCATCTTTTTTAGCACCTGTGATGTCCAAGGCCTAATTTTTATGATACATGATGTACACTCTTCATGTGAAATTATTTTCCTGATCTTTTTCAATGGATATCTTTACCACTTTAATCTTGATCAGTTTAGTGAGCACTTGGAACTTTGTTAACAGCAATGTCTGTGCCAGCGCAAATTATCATGCTGCACATGGCCACAATGAATGAAAGAACATTTTTAGATATGACACATCTGTAACATTTTTGTTTCACTCCTGTTTTAATATATATTGTGACAGTAACATTTTGTTGATAAGAATTCCACACTCTGTGACTGTGCTTGTATGCGTGGCAATTGCTGCACACTAATTAATGCAATGCATTCAATTTTAAACCAGAATATCTTTCATTGAATCCCTTGCCACTACAATATTTATTTTTTTTAATATAGAAACATATGAATAGGTCGTGTCTGTATTATGTCTTTCTCTCATTCTTTCCTCATTCTCCCTGCATTCTTTCCTCATTCTTTCCTCACAGCTGATACTGTCTCAGGGACGGAGTGTCTTTACCTCCCGTTTGCCTAAAAAGCCGAAGGAAGACTACACAATGACCGTGAGGGGAGGGCCTGAGATGAATGTGGGCTTTGTGGCCGTGGACAAGGCTGTCTTTCTTCTGAATGACCATCAGACCTTGACCAGAGACTCAGTTCGTATATACATGTGTAAAATATGTAAAATATAAAACGTATATGATACTTAATATTATATGTATAAAATGTTTAATGTGTACAATATAAAACTTACTAACATTTTGGAATTTTTAATCTGTTCATGTCGTCATTGTGTGTTACGGGAAGAGTTGTAATAGGTTGTCCTGGAAATCTAGTTTCTGATTTTGAAAAGTATAGGCGCATGGCTTTGTTAGCTGGTATCTCCTCATATGCAATTGTGCCTAAACAGGAAATACCCATGCATCCATATCATGGCCACATTCAATTTAGAAAAGGCAATGTCAAAAACCAGATAAAGAAACTGACCATGTTTTTTTTCCAGATGTTTCAACAACTTGCCACTCATGACCTTGGCGAAGGCATTGGAGACGGGCAAGACATGGATGCAATGTTTGAGGTCAGACAAAAAACAAATTCCTTAAATCTAAAAACATAGCCTTGTTGTCATTAAGACACGTTCAGTCTCCCTGTTCATCATACACTCTTGTTGACATTAAGACACATTCAGTCTCCCTGTTCATCGTACACTCTTGTTGTCATTAAGACACATTAAGTCTCCCTGTTCATCATACACTCTTGTTGTCATTAACACACGTTCAGTCTCCATGTTCATCATACACTCTTGTTGACATTAAGACACGTTCAGTCTCCCTGTTCATCGTACACTCTTGTGGCCATTAGGACACGTTCAGTCTCCCTGTTCATCATACACTCGTGTTGCCATTTGGACACGTTCAGTCTCTCTGTTCATCATACACTATTGTTGACATTAAGACATGTTCAGTCTCCCTGTTCATCATACACTCGTGTTGCCATTAGGACACGTTCAGTCTCCCTGTTGATCATACACTCTTGTTGCCATTAGGACACTTCAGTCTCCCTGGTCATCATACACTCGTGTTGCCATTAGGACACGTTCAGTCTCCCTGTTCATCATACACTCTTGTTGCCATTAGGACACGTTCAGTCTCCCTGTTCATCATACACTCTTGTTGCCATTAGGACACGTTCAGTCTCCCTGTTCATCATACACTCTTGTTGTCATTAAGACACGTTCAGTCTCCCTGTTCATCATACACTCTTGTTGTCATTAAGACACGTTCGGTCTCCCTGTTCATCATACACCCTTGTTGTCATTAACACACGTTCAGTCTCCCTGTTCATCGTACACTCTTGTTGCCATTAGAACACGTTCAGTCTCCCTATTCATCATACACCCCTGTTGTCATTAAGACACGTTCAGTCTCCCTGTTCATCATACACTCTTGTTGTCATTAACACACGTTCAGTCTCCCTGTTCATCATACACTCGTGTTGCCATTAGGACACGTTCAGTTTCCCTGTTCATCATACACTCTTGTTGACATTAAGACACGTTCAGTCTCCCTGTTCATCGTACACTCTTGTTGTCATTAAGACACGTTCAGTCTCCCTGTTCATCATACACTCTTGTTGACATTAAGACACGTTCAGTCTCCCTGTTCATCATACACTCTTGTTGACATTAAGACACGTTCAGTCTCCCTGTTCATCATACACTCGTGTTGCCATTAGGACATGTTCAGTGTCCCTGTTCATCACACACTCTTGTTGCAATTAAGACACGTTCAGTCTCCCTGTTCATCATACACTCTTGTTGTCATTAAGACACGTTCAGTCTCCCTGATCATCGTACACTCTTGTTGTCATTAGGACACATTCAGTCTCCCTGTCCATCATACACTCTTGTTGCCATTAGGACACGCTCAGTGTCACTGTTCATCACACACTCTTGTTGTCACTATACTCAAATAATAATATAATTGTTTTTCTATTCCTTCTTCCAAGTACAATAATTTACAGTATCAATATGCTAGCTGACTTTCTGGTTTCTCACCACCCAGAAGCTTGTTGTCAGATTCTAATGTAATTTACAATTATATATCAAATGATATTACCTCTAAACAAAAGTCATGCACAGATAGATAGATAGATAGATAGATAGATAAATGGATAGAAATATGGATATTTAGATAGCTTGATAGCTAGATAGATAGATAGATAAATAGATAGATAGATATATTGATAGATAGATAGACAGATAGATAGAAAGATAGATAGATAAATAGATAGATAGCCAGATTAATATATTAGTGTGTAAAAAGGAGAAATGGTTTTATAAAACTAAGAAGGAATTGGTTACGTAAGAACCAGAAACAAGAATGAAAATATAAAAGCACACTCAAGTCAGTTTGGGCCAATGTAAGAGATAAAGAGCTGAAAATAATAATGCAGTAATTCAGGACCCAAAAACTAAAGCAGACTTTTTTAATCAACCAATATAATATTCTTTTCTGTACTTTCAAATCTTATCCCAAAAATGTTAAATATACTTTTGAAAGCCAAATAACCCCCGGATGAGTCCAATAACAACAACTAGAAATATTAAACGGAAAGGAACTTACAGAATAAAACTATTACCTACACAACCAAACATTAAAAATTACAAATAGTGCAAAACGTGCTGCACGATATAGAAAAAATACAGACAGATTCATAACTAACAACTATAATAAAACATTAGGTAACACAAAAATAGACATGAACAAATTGCAGTGGATACCCCTCAAATAACAAAGAGTTAGAAAAAAAGGTAACCATCCATTCCAAGGCAATTCATAACCAAGCAATATTACGACTTGAAACATTTCAAATGAAAAATAATCATATGAGATCTGGTGCTCAAACATTTGCATTGCCATCTTCTAGTGTAGATAGTCATTTATATTCATACTTCCCTAGTGCTGTTAGATTATGGAATAAACAGCCATTCAGATTTTAAACAACATCTTAAATATCTAACATTAACATATAAATACTAGCTTTTCACAGCACTGAGTCTGTAAGCTTTTATAAAGCAGAAGACGAAGAAAGCACGTATTTGTTATCATAGATAATGAACTACAGTGGACAGACCAAATCCGTGCAATATGTAAGAAAGCCAATGGCTTTCTAACATTCCTAAAACGTAATATCAGTGACTGCACACAGCATGTTAAAGATAAGTGCAACAAAACATCAGTAAAACCAGTCCTAGATAAAGGAGTGGGGGTGTGTAGGGATCCACATCACCAGAACCAAATAGATGACATAGAGACAATATAAAAGCTATAAATGACCAAGCAGTATTAACAATAATACAAGATCTGGTGTTGAAATATTTACATTGCCATTTTAAAGTCTAGAAAGTCATTTGTGAGCTGTGTAACAATCCAAATGCTACATAACTATTGATGTGAATTGGGATGGAGTTTGGCGATGCTTAGAGACAATGCAGGTTCCTACACAGAGATCTAGATCACTGGAGCCAGAGTGTT
>JBCJKE010114315.1:0-18089 GCA_039654525.1 Melibe bucephala
AAAAAAAAGGAAACCAATAAAAACAAAACAAAACAAAAAATAAACAAATAAACAAACAAAAAACACGAAACAACCTGCTGCCACCAAAACAAAAACAAAAAAACAACGAGCAACAACAGCAACAAAACAACAAGCAAACAAACAAAAAGCTACAGAGGAAACGTGCCAACACAATGAAGGTGATCTCAAATTCTATGACACTTAATGGGACATGTTGATGGAAGCAATGTAGACATGTTAAGTAAGTTAAAGGATTTAATAGGAAATTTTGATCATTGAAACATTTGTAAATATTTCAAGCCTATAATCGATCGATCTCTTTCTTTTCTTTTCAATATCATATCTATTTAAATACACCCATGTCTGTTTGTTTTGATATTTTTTGTTCTTGATTTGCATTTCTCTATTCCGTAGATTTGTTTCTTTTTATGTAAACAATGATGTGTCATTAATCCTCCGTTAGATTTCTTTTCTGTCTCCTAAGTACAAAAAAAACCCCTGTGTTTTATGTAATAATTATTAACTCCGCGTCCTGTAGTTTTCATTGTCGTCTTATTTCATTTTATCATTACAGAATCTATTTTTATTTGTTATTTTGACATCTTGTCTGCCTATCTTTTTGACAAGTGTTTCAAACCATATTTTCTCTTCTTCTCTATCTTTTTTATTCATTTATTTTTTTTTGAGTATGTACATAATGGTGCTACAGTTTTCTTAATTTCTGCATCTAGAATTTAGTTACTTACTGCCACTTTTGTAATGGTAAATCTTGCTTTCTGCTCACGTTATTGCATAAATTATGACATCAATATTTTTTGTTGTTGTCATGATAAATTGTTTGAACCTTTTTTTAAAAGTCAAGATTTTATGACTTTGATCCCTATGACTTAACAATTTGAGTTTTCCGTATTTATTCTCAGTCAGATAAATCTTGTGTCTCAATCTCATTGATTTTTTGTATAAAGATATAAAAATAAATTATATTCTAATTTTTCATCCCCCTTTTCTGTCTGTATTAAATTTGATGTTGCAGAGTGAATATTTATGTGTGTGTGTGTGCTTTTCCTCTCCTTCAATTTTCCACTTGTTTTCAAATTAATTTATTTTAGATATTTAAAATCAAAACAGAAATCAATAAAATGCACAAATCTTTCTACCTTTTTATTGGGTAGGCTCATTGCTTGAGGTTGCTCAAATTTGACTTTTATCGTTGATCAAATAGATGTCGCTAAAAATAGACTCAGTGTTGTTGATTACAAGAAGCTACTTCCTATGATTGTACATTTTTATGCGTCGTGCCTACACTCCAAAGTGATTGAATTACTACTGTTCAACATGCCACAGGAGGGCCATGAAATTCATCAAACGCAGTGTTGAGATCAGCAACAATTACTACAGGAAATATTTGCTAACTTTTATTTGAAGTGACCAAGAATCACAAAGTCCTACCTATAGAGCACCAACAATATCAATAAAGCCTTCAAACAAGTAAAGGGAAATAATGAATGAATTCTGATAACAAACATAAAATGATATTAAAGATATAGGAGTACCATCACATAGCACCAACATGAATGAGGAAGAACAATAGTGATGGTAAAAATCACCAAGACTTGTGATTAAGGATAAGGAAATACTGTTAAAATACCAATAGTAATAACAATAAGGGATACTAACACGATAAAATTGCACCAGCAAAATAATGAGAGAGCACCAATCATAACATTAACAGAACCAAATCTTTCTTGATTGTCAAGTGAAATAATTTATTTCCCTTTTAATTACGAGAAGGTGTAATGCATTGATTAATTGCTCTTATAATTTGAAGTTATTATATTTGTCTTTTCTTAAGTTAATATGAGTCAAAGAATTGGAAAAGCGATAGTGAAAAAGCTGAAAATATACAGTCAACATTTCAAGCATTTATCCACAGTATTATACAGGAAAGTTTATCTTAGCTCAAGAACGAAGGAAAGGAGAAAGAGAAGGAAAATCAAGTGACAAAGAAAGAAGGAAACTGTGATGGTGGAGAGGGCAATGGAGGAAATAGGATGATCATGATGATGAGAAATGTGACAGAAAAAAAGAATTAAAAAGGATAAAAACTCATTAACACACTCTTCCCTCCTATCTCTTTTATATCAAAGTGTTTCAGCACTAACTCCTAGCTCTCTCAAGGACATTTAAAACCATGTGAATTACTTTCATGGACAATTAAGAACTGTGATCTCTAGAAATGGTTTTTATATACGTTGACCAAATGAAAAATACAAAGCTCAGTAAAACTCATTAGATGGCTGCTGTTCATTGATTTACTCATATCTGTACTTCAATATTGATTGGAAGGGTGATATTGTCATAACTGACACATTATTCACTTCGAGTTTTCTTGTAATGGCTCTTTATGACCAGTTCGCAAGTGCAACTACAAGAAAATGTAACGGATGAATATATCAGAAGCATTGCTTGTTCAGGGTTTGTTTGTTTTTTTCTTTCTTGGACTCTTAGTCGAGGAGGCTTGAGGAGGCTTAAGAAGCATTCCAAATCATATTGATTTTCTGATTTGTACTTCTACATTACAATTTCGATTTACAGAATCCTTTTCAAGCTAAGAATCACCAAAGTTAAGGATCAAAATGTTGATTATCTATAGAATATTTATTATCGAGCGCGTCATTTCCCTGTTGTTTATTTTAATGGTGTTAACTTTCTTTTTAACCTGTAAATTGAAAGAATTCTTTTGGTAAACTGAAAAAAACCAAACAAAAACCCCCCAACAAAAACAAAAACAAAAAAACAAAAAAAAAAAACAACCCCCAAAAAGCCCCCACACCGCTGTCCTTTGTTTCAATACAAATTTGTGATGTCATAATAAATTTTTTATAAAAGATAGTAAAAATTTGGAAAAAGGAAAATAAGCAAGCCTTTTTGTGATGAAAAGGTTTTACAAACATTATCTTATTAAAAAAAAATAGAACAGAGCTTGTGAAAATAAAAAAAAACTGACTTATAGCTCACACAGTATTTTACTTCAATGATTTTGATAGCTGGGAATTCATCATTTGCTTTGTCTAAGCTTTAATATTGTAAAGCAACACGTACAAGCAGCACCTTAGCTTCCACTGCATCACCCGCCTTTGACTGATATCATTCTCAATCACTCCTGTAATGCGTGGATGAAGGGAAAGAATTCCTTGGTCCAGGCTCTTCCTTTTGGACAACCTAAGGACCTGAACTATCTGGCTTCCTCCATGTCACCCAGTCTATTGAAATCATTTCCTCTATTCTATAATTTGATGCATCAAAACTACCACAGAGCCGGAGTTTCGTATGCATGATATTGGATGGAAGGTGTGACTGGAACTACAATGAGTTTCCATAGTGTAAAAAGTTGAGACGTGGACCGCACACAGTTATGTTCTGCTGCTAGTACCTTCCCTTGTACATTGTAATGTCTTTGTAACCAGCAATGTCAAGAAGAAACAAGAGTTCTCTCTCACTTTGAAATTGTCTTGAACATTTTCCACATTATCTTCATGACATTCAATTAAATTTGAGTTTCTTCTTCTCTAAACTTGTAGTCCTAACAGGAAATCAATTTTTGTCTTGTTCTTTTCAGACTCCCTTGTCTTTGATGGTGCGTAACATCAAAGAAGAACCCAAATCGCCAGCCAAGATGGAAATTGCCAGTAACAGTAACGCTGACGGCAACAACAATCAGTTGTCTTCCTTATTTGTCAATCCTTTGGAGACGTCCACTCTGGCTGCCGCTTTGTCTCATTCTCCGAGACCAGGAACTAATCCCGACATTCCCGTCGTCATCCCTTCCTCCCACTTGCCCAAACATCCGGCCTACCCACAATTCCTCCCATTCATCCTGCCACAGAATTCCTCCAGGGTGCAATTGATGGCCACCCCAACACCTACAGTTTCCACAAACATATCGTCAAGTCTTGGTGCAAAGACCTCTTTGGGAATTCCTACAGCAAAGTCCCCACTTCGACTTGGCAGAAGCTTGCTTACAGGTGAATACTACTAGCTTTTAGCAGTGCGTTGACAATAATGCTCAGTTGACTGAATTTGCCAGCTTTTATGAAGAAGAACAATATTAGAAATGTTTTAAATTGAAGCGTTAGCATTTTGCTGATTAAAAAAAAAAATTGTTTATTTATTTTTGGGGTAATTTTATTATTTCTTTGTTTTTGTACTTGTAAGGAGGGAAAGGTGGTATTCCTCTGTAGCATTGAAACTATTTCGCTATTTTCTAATTTGCTTTATCGTTGTTTTTGCTCGTTCACCTGTTTCCATTATACGTCTCCCTACATTCCATTGTACAGGAGAGCTCCTATATGACCTTTTTCATTTGTGATATCATGTGGTTGATACATTCATTTTATTATATCTACTTCTGTTTGATTTGTCTTTAATGTTGTTTTCTTCTTCCTCTTCAAAGTATGAAACGCTTGGCTTGATCATTTCTGTTATGGAATGGATTTCTTTCAACTATTCACTCCTCCACACAACTTGAATGGTTACTATTATAATACTCTTTGAACTCTTATAGGAATAGTCAGAATAAAGAATTTTGTAACTGGTAAGCACTGGTTAGGAAGGACTGAAAATTGTAAATCCAAGTAATTGTATTTTTGTTTCCCCACAGAGAGTAACCGAAGACTTCAGGGGATGCAGCCATCTGTGGTATTGGAAGACTTGAAGAAAGAAAACAAGAAATCAGAAAAAGGAAATTCCTGTAAGTGACTGTATGCAATTGACTGTATGCAATTGACTGTATGCAAGTTACTGTATGCAATTGACTGTATGCAAGTTGCTGTATGCAATTGACTGTATGCAAGTTGATGTAAGCAAGTGATTGTATGTAAACTCATAGATAGTACTGGTTGTTAAAGTTAAAGTTAATGCAATAGTTTTGGGGCTTTTTTTCATAACCAAAGTGTAGGGAATCTGTTGTCCATGTAGATATGATAATTTAATGGAAAGCAGAAACCATCTTCCACTTTCACTTCATCAACCATAATTCACTTTATTATTTAAGGGAAAAAAAAATCAATTTAAGAACGAGTTACGACAAGTTATGCAGACTAGGCCAAGGATAAAAAAAAGAAAAAAGAAAAAAAGAAAACAATTTACCTTCCCCACCCCACCCCACCCACCCACATGCAGACCCAGATATTGTAAATCAAAGCAACAAAAACAAAAACAATTAAGATATATTTAAAATATATGAATAAACATTTGTATTCCTCATAAGAATCTCTTGGCATTTATTTAATTGATTTATTTATTTAATTTTTTGTGCTTTGTCAATGCAGCCGGCAGTGAATCCAGTTGCGAGTTGGCCTCTGTCAATAAAATGCTGGATGCCACAGATGCCCAGAACTTTCAAGATTACCTGATAATTCCTGAGACAGAAGATGAACAGGACAGCAAGTGAGTTGAAGACAGAAACTTTTTGTTATTTAGTTTTGTTTTGTTTTTTTCTGTTTTTCTTTTTATATTTGTTAATCTTTTTTCACTTCTATTAAAAAAAAAATAATTTTATTCATGGGTTTTCCAAGAGAGGATTTAGATTAGTAGACTCAAGATAAAGTAATTTATTATGAAAAATAATCAAACCAGATCTGGTGTTCAAACATTTACATTGCCATCTTGTAGGGAGGATAGCCATTTATATTCATACTTCCCTAGTGCTTTTAGATTATGGAATAAACTGCCAGTTAGTGTAAAGTGCAGTAAAGATGCAGAAGATTTTAAACAAAATGTAAAACATATAACATTAACATGTAAATACCAGCTTTTAGCGGCTTGTTGACAATTATGCTCTATCGACTGAGTCTGTCAGCTTTTGTGAAGAAGAAGAAGTCTATGTAAGATCAATATTTTTTTGCTTTGAAATAATGCCTTCTATATTTTGTTTTACTAAAAAGTCTGTCCATAACATTTCACTTCCTCAGATCCGACTCTTTTGAAAGTGAAGAAGACTCCAATATGAGCATGGAAAACATGTTCTCCAATTCTCGTTCTCTCAATGCTGGACTGCTGCAGAAGGTTTCTTCTGAGAAGCCAGAGGAGCCTGCCAATTCTAGGAATACCTCTGATGACTCCAAGAAAGGAGGGGATGACCAGGAGAGAACTGTGACTGTTGGCATGGCCCTATTGGAAGGGGGAATCCCCACCACTGTCTTCAAAGATGGCGCCCTGTCTGATTCCATTGACGATGACAAGGTAACTTAAAAATTTGTGGTTGAATAGAACACATGACACTTGTCTCTCAATCTTGACCGGATCTGGATAATTCATGCATATATAAATCGACCATAAAATCTAAGTGGATCATTGCCACATTTTCTTTTTTTTTTTCTTTTTTTTTTTGCTGCCTGTTCTTCTTCTTACCTTTGAAAATTATGAGATCTAATTAATATTTCATTTAGAAGACGAAATTAAAAAAATGTGTTCAATTCAAAATTGATTAGTAACCCAATCACCTTGGGCAGACGGATTTTCAAATATGTTCTTCATTTTTAAGTCTGTTGTCCGAAGGATGAGTCATGAGATATCAGAATTGAAGAAAAGCCCAACTACACTGTTAACTTAATTCAATCCTGCATAAAATTGTTACCTTCCTTGTCCATCCTAGATTGACATTCCAGACCCCAGCAATATGAGTGAACAGGCCATCGCTAAGCTGATAGAGAAGGTCTCAAGAGAAAATGCTAGCTACCCATTGAAAAAGAAGCGAAATTCTTATGCTGACTCACCTCACAAGTTTTCTTGTCCTTACTGTCCACGATGCTTCCCATGGCTAAGTTCTCTCAACCGACACCTTCTCACTCATACTGGTACGGCATTTCTGTCTGTTGCTTATAACGTACGCACACCACTATTTTGGGTGGGAGAGAGGCTGTAGAACTGCGTGTATAGTACTGGCTTCAGAATCCAAAATTTTATCCCAAATGTGCCAGATTCATTAATCTGATTGTTTGGTTTTTAGCATGCTCTTTAAAGATTTGTTTTTTTAGCACTTTTACAAAGGATCAACTTTTAAAACTAGAAAGGTAAAATTAAGCCCTGGCCCGAAAATAGAGTAAGGGATATTGAGGGCATATTCCTGAAAATAGAGTGAGAGCTATTGAGGGCATATTCCTGAAAACAGAGTGAGAGATATTTAGGGCATATTCCTGAGAATAGAGTGAGAGAATATTGAGGGCATTTTATCAATTATATTATCTGCTAACTACTTTCAGGTCAAAAGCCATTTAAATGTCCGAGGTGCCCCGTGACCTTCAGCACAAAGTCAAACCGAGAGCGTCACTTGATACGGAAACACAATGTCAACATGTTGGACCCAGCATCACGTTCCACGATGGATCGGCCTTACAAGTGTCACCTGTGTGTCTTTAGCTCTTTTGCCACTCAAAGTGAGTCTTTTTGTTCATTTACCGGAGCCGTTATAAATAGGACTTTTCAAAACTATGTGACAGTTTTTAGGAAGGCGAAACTCTGAAAAAATATCATTAAGTTCATTGTCTGAACAGGACATGCCATATAGAAGAAAAGAATGAGAGAAATGGTTGTAATAAGGGTTTTTTCTTCCTGTCTAAACCTCATTTTTAATTATTCTTTCCTTTCTATTTTCTCTGATTTATTTTTGTGTTCGTGCAGGCAACCTTATCAAACATTACAAAGAACGACACGATGGTGCCTCGCCTCCCTTGAAAGCCCTAGAAGCCATTGACATATTGGACAAGTCCCTGTCTGACACAGAGATGGATGACGTGAATGGAAAGACTTGTGAGGAGGAAGAAGAAGAATATGCCCTGGCACAGGTTTGTTTGTTATTCTTTGGATTTATTTACAAACAAACATGGCATAGAGTCCGTCTTCCTCCAAGTGTAAATTTCAGGCAAAGGGCTGAATTGCACCGACAAGAAATTGGATTGAGACAATTTTAGTGAATAAGTCCCTATGAGTGTATTTTGATACAAATACAAAAGGCATAATTTAATAAAGAAAGAAAAAATGCTTATGCCATTGTCATGAGTTCAAGGCGTAATATATTCAACCATTTTTATTTTCATTCCACATGAAATTTAATAAACGTAGGAATTTTCCAGTCACCAGTGGATTTTATTCTGTATCACTCAGACAGACTAGAAGAGAGCCGAATGAAATTTACTTCTTTTTGTGACTGTAACAACTTCTTTTTTGCAGATTCAGAACAGTGATCTGTCGGACCAAGAGCTGATGCTGCAGAACTATGCTGAGGAGGAGGAAAGTCAGGACGGGATTGGACTGTGTCACCTGACCCGTGATCCGCACAAAAAGCGTAACACCATCTTTGATCTCCTACCTGATGGAGAGGCTGGTTTCAGGGAGAGATTTGCACTGCGGAATGGTCTCAAGGAACAACTGTCTCTCAACAACGGAATCAATGGGAAGATCCAGTCCTCGTCGCCAAAGTCGCTGTCCAACATTCTCACACTTCCTGGTAGGTCTCATGTTATATTTTGAACGCTGTGAGCCAATCGTAATCATATTTAGATTCTGCCAATCGTTTTAGGATAGTCTGAATTAACATCTAGCAGGAGATTATGCACAAGTTTAAGAGTCTTAAATAAAGCATAGTATGAATATGATCATCGCATAAATATATTGGTCGTATTCAGAAAATTCTCTGATTATTTAACCATGAGACCATCACTGGCCGAATGGATCAAATCAGCTCAATCATATATAAAAAGTCCTAAAATCCCAAATTAAATTCTCATGACTCTACAGTATTTACCACCTCTTGATTAAGGAACTTTCTTATTATATAATCATTAATGGAGACAATCAGAAAAAGACAGCTAAAGTTTTTGGGCCATATAAATAGACATCAAGATCTTGAACATCTAGCCCTTAGTGGAAACATTGAAGGGAAAAGGAGTTGAGGTAGACAAAGAATAACATATTTATAAAGTTTAAATTACTGGATGACTTATAAAATTATTATGGGCTTTTTGAGATTGCTTGAGGATAGAAGTAAATGGCTTGCCATGATCACTGTCTGCATCAGACCTGATACTCGAAGAAGAAGAAGAATTTATATGAAGGAAGAGGAAATGATGATGGTAATGAGATCATGAGGAGGAGGGATAGGGGAGGAGGATAAAGTCGTGGAGGAGAAGGAAGAGTGAAATAAGCAATGCTAATAAAGGGACCAGAGGTGAATAAGGAAATATTGATAAGTGCTCCATCACCGTGGGGAACCCCTTTCCTTTCTCTCTATTTCATACATGCACATGCACACATACACACACATATACACATAAGCACACATACATACACACATACATACATACATAAACACATAGTACAAACACACACATACATACAGTGGATAGTATGGGGCATGTGTGTTCATTCAGACCAACCCCAGTCTGCGCCCTCCCTTACCTGTGCTAATTGAGCTTGAGACAGTAATCGGAAATCTCCACCAGTCCCTGTGTATTTAGTCCGCCAGACTGTCTTTGAAATCAGGTCCAGTCAAAAACAGCCCCCAGTCCTGATGTTTTAAGCTCCTGATCTTTGACTTGACTTACTTGACTTGTGCCTCTGGGTTCCTTTGGGAACATAGGGCCGCAACTACACTCCTCCAGCGGACTCGGTTTTGTGAAGTCCTCCTCAATTCTGGCCATGTCATTCCAACCGCTTTGGCTTCGGTATCAGTGCTCCTTCGCCATGTTTGTCTTGGTCTTCCCACCTCGTGATCAGCCACCCCATTTATTGTTTCTTTCAGACAAAGTGTCTTTACTTTGCTACAAACTACATAATTGTTATTAATTTTCATTCTGTTTGACCCCAGGCATCGACGAGACGGTGTTGACCGACAACATGAAAGCTTTCCTTGGGAAGAGCATCCAGCAGTCGCTGGAAGACAGTCAACGGAAAGCTCTGGAGGAAGGCTCCACTTTCAGCATAACCCCGGCTATTGAGAGACACTTGCGGCGCCTGCCAAAATCCGACTGCAACTCACCGCCCAACCAGGGGATCCAATGCGTGAAATGCGATGAACAGTTTGCAACCAAAAAGCAGCTGCTGAGCCACTTCAAGGTAGTCAAATGAATTGCCTTTGCCTATGTCTGCTTTAAAATAGATAACTTCCTCTTCCTTCTTCACTCTCCTTTCCACCGGCCTGTCTTGATCCTTCCTTTTCCCGCCCCGCCTATGTCTGCTTTGAAATAGATAACTTCCTCTTCCATCTCCGCTGTCCTTTACACCGGTCCGTCTTGATCCTGATTATGATCATTTCTTTTCTTCTCTTTCTTTCACTTTCCTCTTCCTCTTCTCCCCCATTTCCTTCTTCCGCTTTTTCTACTTCTCCTCCTTATCCTCTCCTCACCCATTCTATTTCTCCTCATCTCCTCTTCCTCCTCATCTCTCCTCCTCCTCCTTCCTCCTCCTTCTCCTTCTTCTCCTCCTCCTTCTTCTCCTCCTCCTCCCTCCTCCTCCTCCCTCCTCCTTCTTTAGCTCAGGAAGTGTGAGAATTTTGGACAGAGACTTTGGCGACGAGGACTGGATTTTCCCATTGAAGAAGAAGAAGAAGAAGGAGGAGGAGGAGGAGGAGAAGAAGGAGGAGGGAGGAGGAGGAGGGCAGAGGAGGAGGAGGGAGGAGGAGGAGAAGAAGGAGAAGGAGGAGGAAGGAGGAGGAGGAGGGATGAGGAGGAAGAGGAGAAGAAGATGGAGGAGAAGGAGGAGGAGGAGGAGAAGATGAACTTCCTTCTCCTCCTTTCCATTCTCACTGACATTATCAAGTGAGTGTTTTTTTCTTCTTCTCACATTGAAAAGAATTAAAATCAAATCTGCTGTGATTCTGACGACGTCCATGTTTTTCCCTTACCCTTTGACCCTCTAGACCCACATCCTGGAGATGCCCTTTCCGTGCTACCTGTGCGACCTGTCATTCGCCACCAGGATGGAGTGCCTGCAGCACCAGGCCCAGGTGCACGCCGACGACTGGCGGGCCATCCAGGAGAAGAATGCCATCGGCAACCTGGCCGTCTTTGCCACCCGCCTGGACAAAGGCGTCATCAAGATGTGCAAGAAGGGCAAGGACATCATGGAGCGTCTGGCCAAGTCAAAGTCACTCCGGGAAGGTGAGAAACGTGGCCGGTCCATTGCTCTCTCTCTCTCAATATCGAAAACAAAACTAAACAACAACAACAACAACAACAACAACAACAAAAACACACAAACAAGACAAAAAAGAATCCAAACAAACAAAGCACCCCCCAAAAAAAAACCCCAACAACAACAGCAACAAACAAACCAAAAACAACAATAAAAAAACAAAAAAAAAACCCAAAAAAAAAAAGAAAAAAAAAAACAAAAAACAACAAGAAAAAAACAAAAAAGAACCCCCAAAAAACCAAAACAAAACAAAAAAAACAACCCCCCCCAAAAAAAAAACCAAAACAACAACAACAAACAAACAAACAATAAAAAAAAACAACCCAAACAACAAACAAATCCCAAAACAAAACCAAAAAACCAAAAATAAAAACAGAAGCAAAAGAACATCAACAAAAACAAAAACAAAACAAAACAAGACAAAACAAAAACATAAAGAAAGAACAACCAACAACCAATCAAAATAAAAAACAAAACAAAACCAAACAAACAAAAAGGAAAACGAAAATCCCTAGACAAAAAAAAAGATCTAATTTTTTTCTTTTTTTTTCTTTTTTAATGTGTGGACTTGTGTCTTTTACCATTTGTTTCAGACTTAAAGTACATTTTAATTTGTACAAAATAATCATCCACAGAAGCAATAAAGATCAAGGAGGCACTTTCAACCAAGGTCACCGAGAAGGATCCTCTTGAAAACGCAGAGAAGGATGAGGAGAAAAACGAACAAGGAGTTGAAGGAGAGTCTACTCCAACCGCAGACGTATCAGACGCGAAGGATGACTCCGCTGAATACGCAGGAGATGATGTTGTGGCCAACAACTTCCTCAATGAGGTGCTGTTGACTGATTACCTGCAGAGAAAAGTTCATTGCGCGCTGTGTCCCAAGAGGTTTTGGTCTCAACAAGATCTGAAACGGCACATGAAGAGTCATACTGGTAAGGGGCACAGCAAAATTAAGTGAAGGGAATTGTCAGTTTTCTTCTTTTACTCTCTCTCTCTGTCTCTGTCTGCCTATAATTTTTTTTTTTTTTACTTCTGAGACAAGTGCAGAGTTCAATTTTCATGATAAATAATGCTTTTTTTTTTTTTGTTGCTTTTTTCGTTTTGTTTTGTTTTTTTTTTACCTCACCGAGATTTAAAATAAATACCCGACTATAAACAGTGACTGAAGGTCTATTTATTTGTTATTTAGTTGGATTATAGATTGAAAAGGCCTGTTTTTATATATACCTTAATAATATCTTATAAATAATAAGAATACCTTATAAAGTGGGTTGAGCATAATTAGCTGGATTTGTGCTTTTTAAGTGCGCTGCTTTCTTTTTCCTATTCATTTGTCTATCTTACATCAGAGGTTAACCACTACACAATGTCAGTTCTTCTGTGTTGAAAGAAATTTGCAGGTGTTGTAGGCCTCCCAACTATTTCATGCTATTTTGTGTCCTCATGTGCTGCAACCTCTGTCCTCATGCTTCTTTCTAAAGCTCTTTCCTGACTCTTTTTTTGTTTTTTCCACATCTTCAATATGCATAAAAGTCTGTGTTGTTAATTTTATTTTCTTCCCTTTGCATATATGACCACTTTGTACTTCCTTCCATCCATCTCTCCTTCAACAGTCTTCTTTCACAGGGCTTTTGAAAATAAAGGGGCTGTTTTATTTTAACACAGCCTAGCCTAGTTAATTTATCCTTCAGTAATTTTCTTCTAAGGAAATATTACTGTTTATTCACGTTTGAAAGCTATCCAAAAGGTCGATGAGTTCATAAAATATTTTAAAAAAAAAGAAAAGAAGAGAAATTTTACAGTTAATGAAAGGCAATAGATATTATTGTCATTCGCCTGCATTTGTCATGAATATCTTGAAATGCTTGAAAGTAACAATTCCACTTATTTTTTCTTATTATCAACTCAGATAAAAATGAAAAGGACGGCAAGCAGATAACAGTGAAATTGTCGGAGGACATCTTACTTCCAAAGGATTCTGTCAAGCCAGAAGTCAATAAAGAGACCAAAGAAGAGAAAGACAAAACCAGTGGACAAGATCTTGAAAAGTCCAGTGCCGCTGATATTCTTCACAATCTTCTAGGCGTGGAAAGTACCACTATTGACCAGATCTTTGAGGCAAGAGATTCAGCAGCGTCACTTCTTGGCTTCGGCCAGAATTCTCAGGCCTGAACTTGTCCTTCTTACTTCAATGGGAAATTGAACAATTGGCAGTCATTGAATATCAAATGTGCAAAATGAATCTGACCTATGCTTGTATAGACTTCCTTCGGGATAGACCCTAAAACACATTCTCCCCCTGGAGCGAATAAAGGGTTTTTTCTTTTCTTTTCTTTTTCTTTTCTTTTGTTTCTTTCTTCCAGTAACATTTTCCCCTCCATCTTTGAAGACGATCTAGCTGGATTTGTGATGATCTATGTAAAGAACTGCTGTTAAAAATTCCACTCCATTGGATGGCAATAGGCTTTGGGTGGCAGAACTGTCAGGAAGACTATCTACCACATGTCACGTTATAAGACATTCTCTGCTTTACTGTTCCTTTGAAGTGCCTTACAAATCCACTCATCATTCAACTGAATATGGTGGTTAGTAGAAATAATGAGACTTGTCTAAAAGAATGTGAAATGTGATATTGGTGGATGAGCTTACACTCTCTGTGTTCCAAGTATTGCAACTAAAAAAACAAACAAATCCAAAGCAAAACAAAAAGACAAAAACAAATCCAAAGCAAAAGTTATTAAGATACAGCTGGTTTAAGGGATATAAATGAATGTGGTTCTGATTTATAAGACTCCACTTTGCTTGATCCTGACAGTGGGACGCAATGCCCAACAGTGATCTAATTATTTTAACATTTATGAATACGAATGTGATTTTAATTTTTGTGCTTACACTTACCACACTTGTTCCTAGTAGTGGACAAGTAATGCCCGTCAATTTTGTGATTTGCCCATCAATGAATGCTATCAGGTGTCATGATGATCAAATGGACAGTGTCCAGACAAGATCAGCAGGTCATTGGTCAGAAGACGATGGCTGGACACCCTGATTAGCTCTTGAGGGATTTGTTTTAATCTCGTACTGAATATTTTCATATATGCCCACATAATATATAACACAATATACATATATACCTTTGTTCCTTTTCTTTTTTTTTTTGAACTAGAATTTGCAATCTATTTGGAAAAGCCTCATTTGGTACCATTGCTGGTATTGGATTGATTTTTTTTTCCTTTATGTTTTTTTGGTAGAAGTAATCTTACTTCTAATGAAATAATACTGCTTGTAGTTATTAGACGACTCAACAGTTGGCTGTCTGTATAAACAGGAAGCAAATGTTGTAAGAGCTATTTATTTACATTTGTCTCAAACAATATGTATTTTGAGGATGGTTTTCTCTGTTTTGCATGTTATAATATTTAGCTTTATGGTATTTAGCTTAACTCTAGATTTCTCATCTTTCAATCCTCTAGTTCTAGACCTTCCCATGTATCTGTTCTGTTATTTGATAAAGAGAGGCACTTCAGATGAAGTCCTGAATTGTTAATTGCTTGTCATGCGGTCAGTATTAAGTTTGTATGTGTTGACTATCAGCACAAGTCCATAGTGACTATTTAAAAACCGTCCAAACACACATACACCAATTTTGATCTCCATGGTTGAAGAGCAATGATCTGTTGCCGTTTCATTTAATCACTTCATACTTGTAAAAGGGGGGAAAACAGCATTTTTTAATTTTTTTTTACCAAGGCAGGGCTTAGGTAAATTGGATAGAAATAATATTAAATAAATAAAAAAAAAAGATGAATAAAGAATCTTGTTATGATATGAATTGTATATCATTGAGTTTAAGGTATGTCTAGTCACAATTGACCAAGACACTGATGATTGTTTAAGATAATAAGAAAAATTTCCTGTTAACTTAATTCCATGACAAAAAATTTACTTTTAAGTTTGCCTAGATTAGTAAGAACATTGTACTATACTATTTTCTTTTGTTGCTCATCGTTGGTGACTGTTGCATTTATCTTTAACAAAATTGTGTTCAAGTTCAATATTTTATTCCTTTTTCTTTCTTTTTTTTTACTAATATTTTTGTACAAATATCTGCTCTATGCATAATTGAATCAGAATCTTCTTAAATTTTATGTTTATATAGCATTCTTCTTTAAAATATATATATATATTTTTTTGTTACTTTTATCAATTTTTAAATTTTACAATGTAATTCATATGTATTAATCATACATGTTGCTCTAAGGAGGATCAGATTTTCTGGATTATTGTAATGTTCACTTATATAGTAACAGCCAAAATCAGACCACGATTTATCTTGAAATTTATAATTCTGACCAAAATCCTCTTTGACTTAATAAATTTCTGTAGCATTTTTCCAATATTATTCTGCTGGATTGCTGAGAACATGGTGTTTCATATATATATAACCATATTGTACTCTAAAATAATTTCTCCTTTCCATGGTCTGTTTTTGACTTTACATTAATTAACGAAACAGACCTTCAACCCCATATTTCCATTTGCCTTCCAAGTTGCATGCCTGCGTTTTTGGACATTTTATAGCATTGTTGTGTTACTTTATTTTGATTGGTTAATACCTTACAAGTGACAAGGAGGAACTTAGCAAACAGAGTTTCTATTTACTTCGTTTGTTGTTTCTGAATCAGCCAAAATGCCCAAAGATTGACCAATTATGTATAATACTGTTTTACCAGATACTGCCAAAGCTCATCTTTTGTCCTCAGCTATACAATATTTATTTTTGCTTTCTAGATTGATTACTGAGAGGACAGTCAAACATTTTCTAAACGGAAAGCCAAATCCTTTTTTTTTTATTTATTCATTTCACTTTTGTGTGTGCTTCAGCAAAGCTTTTAAAATCTATTTTGCATATTAGTGTGCAGTGAATGAAAGCATTTTTTAAAAAGTTTATTTTATTTAACGGAGCACAAAACTTTACATGATAAAATGATATCGCTCAAAAGCACCTCCTTAAAAGCAAAACAAAACAAAACAAAACAAAAAGTGTTTTTTATTTTATTCTAGTTAAACTGCCAAATTATCAGAAAACTAGCCCATAGATGTGTTGTATGTTGTAAAAAAGCCCTCATCATTTCCACCCCATGCTCTCCCTTTTGACCTATTTTATGATTTATTCATCACTTCACCTCTTATTTATCATTCTCCATCTTTGTTTCTCCAATCCTCTGTGGAGAGTATGATTGAAAGTCAATCCTTCATTTTTTTTTTTTTATCATTGTATAAATGAATACTGAAACATCAATAATCAGTATGTCGTTTCTTAATGTTATTTAATCCATTTATCATTCTTCAATATGACATTCACCATATGACACTATTCTATTCTATAAATTTATAAATCAATATTTCATTTATTTTTCCTCAAATATGTCATCAATCGACATGAAATTAAAGTTTTTTATCATCAATATGTCTGCCTGTTCTCAGAAATCCTTTGCCAAAGCTAGTGACAATTATTTATTTTGAAATAACAAAAAGGTGTGCATGTTTTGACGAAGTCCTTTTCAGTTCATTTTTGTGTAAATTTGTGGGTTACTTTGTAACCGTTTGTGTCGCATAATATATATATGTATATATATATTTACCTTGTTTGTGCTGCAGTAATTATCATTTTATTTAAGATTTTTCAAAGTACCACATGTCTTTATTTTTGTTCATGTAACTTATTCAGTTCCGTCCATTTTAAGTGTATTGCTGATATCTATAATAATCTAGCTATTCATTCAACATTTATTTTTGAAAATGTTCGTTTGCGCTTCATTTCATTTTCCATTATTTTCAGTTCATATAATATATTATATTAATATTAATTATATTTGCTAAAATGGCTTTTTGTGATGTTCACATTGTATCATAATTCCTTCATATATTTATTGCTTGAATTGGAACCTGAAATGAGTCCCAGATTCAGCATGTAGCGTTACACTGTGTTTATCTCTAGATGTGTTCATTGCTTGTAGCTCTGCTATTTGCTAACAGTCAGCACAGGAATGGTCCTTGGTCTCATTGAATCCTTTTTGGTTAAGAGTCCATTTAAATACTTGATTTTCCTGCATAGCTGATTTTATTTGACTTGTACACAATTTATTATACAAAATTATCAAAAAGGAATCAGGATGAGAAAAAGTTTTATTTTTGAACCCCAAGAAATACTTTTTTTTATTTCCAAATATATTTTAGTTTTCCTTTCTTTTATTTTTGATTCTAAACCAGTTGTGGACAGAGACGTTTTCATAAATTATTGACCCTAATAGTGGAATTGTGATACATTTTTGTCAGCAATAGTTACAAATTGTTTCTGAAATTCAGAATGTCTGTGTATTCTTTTAATTCGCCTCTGATGAATAATAATATTCTTGATTTTAATATTCATGTAGATCTAGCCAACTTTGGCATCTTTCAGAGGGCTTTTATTACTATCTTTTTTTTCAATCATTTCTTGTTTTTTATCAGATGTATTGTGTATATTTTCCCATGGAGGTAATTATTTTATTTATTAGACAAATGGGATTTTCCTTGCAGTGTAAAATACGTGATTGCAGCTTTCTTTGTATTTCATTGCTCACAATAAATTTTACAAATGCTTCACAACTGATCTGTCTTTTGCGACAGATTGTAGATTGATTGGCATCATGTAAAAAAAAAATAATCTTATATCTTACCTTTCAGGAAGCAACAAATGATAAAATCTAGATCTAGGGCAATGTGCATGTTTTTTCCTTTAATAATCTTTAAACAAAATCTTAAATAAAACTTTTTTAAATGCTTTCATACATAAAATTTATTTACCTTTCATTAATTTGTAAATCATGAAGTATGTATGCCTTATCCATATA
>JBCJKE010114316.1:0-10973 GCA_039654525.1 Melibe bucephala
ATGACTGATTTTGTCACGGAGAGCATGGTTGGTCAAAAGCAGATCCACCCGGCCAATGGCACGACTAAATACAAAGTTTGTAGGCTTGATGTAGGGGGCGCAACACTGTCATGCATTCGTTCAAGGAAGTAAAGAATGGCAAGGAAACTTCACAGTTGATCAACATAGCATAGTCCTCACAGTGTGATGTCATTTAATCCAGCACCCAGAAGGACTGAGTGAAAAAACAGGCTGCATGTTTCCATATAATCGAACATGAAGGAATCAAGTATTAATAATTGATTATTGATTAAGAAAAGACACCATGGGCAAAGATCAAGATCTTTTGGAGGCGTGTCGAACAGGAAACGTGACTGCTGTTGAAAAGCTCTTAGCAGGAAGGCTCGGCAACAGGGCTCGTGCCTCGAAAGGAGCAGGGGCTCTCTCAAGTTTTTCCAAAAGGTCTTTAATATTTTAATTTTGTAATCCTAATATAATCTTTTAGCGGTGCGTTGACAAAAATAGTTCACCGAGTCTGTCATGAAGAAGAATCATATAGCCTACACGATACTTTACAGGCCTCGAGAGTGTACAATGTATTTGAGCCTTATCTAAATTCTAGTTCTAGATCTAGATCTAGTCTCATAGATCTAGATTCTAGATCTAGATCTAGAATCTAGATCTAGATTCTAGATCAAGTCTAAAAGTGATTATATTCTAATCCAAATCTAGATCTGGACTGACTGACTAGATCTAGATTCTAGAATCTAATATTCTAGAGATCTAGATCTAGATTTGAAGGTTCGGTACATTTTGTGATAATCTCTAGAGTCGATCTTGATCTAGATCTAGATTAGAATCAAGATCTAAAATATAGAGGTCTAGATATAGATCTGCTGCTCACATTTGTTCACAATTTCTTTTTAAATATTTTAAATCTGGACTTTGAATATAGATCTCTACTTGCTACACAAATTCTTTGATTACCACCGTTGACTCCTCTTGATTAGCTTACAGTTTGTAATGATATAGAATCTACTTGGTCCTGATGTTTCAAATGCTTGTCCAGTTCTCTTTCGAATTTCAGTACATTGTACATTCTCTACAATACCACTGACTTTGGTAGACTGTTGTGGATATTACACACTCTATTGCAGAAGGAGTTTTTCCTAACTCCTAAACTCTGCATCTTTCCATGTAAATAATTTGTATTTAGGCCGCATCTCCGTGTCTAAACGGATGAGATACGGAGTGTTTTTAATTCGTATCTCAACCGTTGAGACACGGAGCATTTTTAATTCCTATCTCAACCAAGCTGCCAATATCACATCAAAACAATAGAGATCTACCATTGCCTTATATTATATGACAGAAAAAAAATTGATTATTATTGGGAGATAAGAAAATTAAGGCTTGTAGAAGAATTCTAGAAGTGTAGATATAGATTAGACCTCTAGATATAGATTTCTCAGCACTTCTTTGATTTAGCTGTTCTCACCGGCGAAATCAGGGGACTTACTCTAGAAATTTTACAATTGATATTTGAAATCTCATAAAAATCCTTGGCATTATAACTAATTTAATTATTTTCACATCTTTTGCTTTTAATCAGTTTCTTTGAGTAGATTTGGGGCAAATTTTGCATACTTTGAATTTTGATAAATTAAATATCTTCCTAGAAGTGCCCTTTTACTCTATTGCATCCCAATTTCTCTAGAAATTTATCTGAGATCTAGATCTAGATGTAGCTAGCTGTAGATCTTAAAGATCTAATTTAAAACTATATTCTAGATCTATTATCTATATCTAGCGTACGTCTAAATCATATTTCTCAATATAGGTCTAATAAAATATCGCTATCCTGTACAGTATGATATTCCAACGCCCACTCACAGGGGATCAGCCAATGAAAAACTGTTGGAGACACGGAGTGTTTTTAATCCGTATCTCAACGTTTGAGACACAGAGACACTTCGTTGTATTTGTGTTCTCTAGTGGTCTGACTTATTTTTGAAAGTTAAATAAGTCTGAAACCTTTAGATAAAGGTCATATCTTATAAATATGTGTCTCTAGTATATTATCATCTCTGCTTCTTCTATACGTTAGCGTTGGAAGTGTAAGTATGTGTAGCCTTTCTTGGTATGATAACATTTCTAAGCCCAATATTAACTTTCTTCTTTTGCATATATTCTAAATGGGGTCTAACAAGGCTGACATACAATGATATAAAGGACTTTATTTAAGCTTGGGTACTGGAATGTCTGTCAGATTATCCCAAGCTCTGAATTAGCCTTGTTAATTTTGTCGATAGTATGTTTCTCAAAAGATAGCTTGTTATCTATTATTATTCCCACATCACTTTCTGCAAAGGACTAAACCGTAGGTCTTTTTTTAGGATTTAGACTATACAGATGCTTATATATCGATTTTGGAGCTTCTTATTTTCATGGTTTTGCACTTATTAGGATGAATCCATTTTTCAGATCAGTCTCTCATCAAGTTTATTATAATATGTCCTTCTGCAAGTCTTCACAATATGTGTCGTTATTATGCCTTTTAAAGTCTTGGTATCATCAGCGCACATTTATTGTTCACTGTTTTCACCAGTTAATTACTCTGAATTCAATAATGGATCAGAGGGAAAGAGAGTATGGTTGGGCATCCATACTTCTTTTAGAATACCAGCTCAGGCGCAACAATGCCATTGCTATGAGATCATCAACATTGACACAAAAGGTCTACTACCTTGGTTCAGTCACTCTGGTAGATTGTTTATGTACAAAGCAAACAATACCAGCTGAAGAACTGATCCTTGTAGAATACCGGATGTTATTATCTTCCAATTGGGGGTTTTCACCATTTATTAACACACTTTCTATTTAGGCCCTAATAGTAATGATCGTATCCATTGAATGTATTTCTCGCTGTTTTCATACATGTAAAGTTTATGAAGAAATCAAAGATGAGGAACCTTGTCAAATGCCTTCATAAAGTCAAATTAAAGCTATTTCTATGCATCTTATTACCTGGTATGTTAGTATGTTAGTCAACATTTAGCAATTGTAAGGATGTCGATCTTTTATATATAAATCTGCATTGCCTTTTACTGAATAATTTCTTACTTTGTAGGTGCTTCACTATTTGTTCAAGAATTATAGTTTCCATTATTTTACACATATAATGCATGTTGGACTAACAGACCTGTAATTTCCAGATACTTTACTTAACAGTCTCCTTTTTCAAATTAGGCCACTATGTTGGCATATATATATATACATTCTTCTTGGCATCCCCCATAAACAAATGATTTATTAAATATTAAGGAGAGTGGAGTTTTAAGGACTTTATTTAGTTCTTTAAAAACTCTAGGGTGGATATTATCTGATCATGTTGACTTTTCTATTTTATGGATGTAGTTTTTGCCTTTACCATTTCCTGTTATTACAATTTCCTTATAAGGCAGGTTTGGTAATAGTTTTGGATTTTGGGCAGGACAAAATCATTTTCTTTCATAAAAACAGAGCAAATGAAATCTGCCAGAATGTCAGGCTTTTCTTTGTTACAAGTAGTCAATTTTTCCATCTCTTTATCAATGTACAGTTCATGGATGTATGTTCTCGTTTTTGTTTTGGTCTGAACATAATTCCAAAACTTTTTGAGGTTGATTTTCGCTTGTTTTCATAATTTTCTGTTACAAAAATACTTTTTCTGCTATATCGGTGTACCTGATTTCGAACCCTGTTATATTTTTTCTTATATCTTTTTCAGGACAAATGCAGAGCTTTTTTCCAGAGCCTTTAAATTATTTCTGTTTTATTTTGTATCCGGACTTAGGTTTGAAATGAATACCTGACTGTACTCAATGGAAGGTCTTTGTCAGTACACTGGACATTATGAGTCTATAAAGGGACTGTCTGCTCCTTTGGGAGTCGAGGTTTCAGTTTCAGGTTTTTCTGGATGTAAAAGACCTGTCAAGAAACCTCTTGAAAAATGCCTAGAGCATAATGATTGACTTGACATGCACCACATAAGACCTCTAATTTTAGAATTTAATTTTGTACATTTCTGTCAGGTCACTTATTTTAATATGAGAATTGAAACTATGTTTGTTTATTTATGTGTAGCTTGTTCAGAAAAGTGCTTTTATTCATAAAGTTGCATTCAGGGGGAATGACCAGTCCTGCAATGACTATATACATATATAATATATATAATGTAGTCTGTTACTACTGTGTTTGGAACATTACTTCATTATGTTTTCGGCGCTTATCATTTACTCTGGAACAAGCTATACAAAATATCTGTTGATTCTTATTTGAATACTTTGAAATCTGTGCCATTATCATTTTTAAAAGTTGTTTTAATTTTTTCCCCAGTATTCTGAGTTTGAAAAGTGCAAATGTAAATTGTGTTGATGCAAGTGGAGATACCCCTTTACATTTAGCTGCCTTGAATGGCCACAGGCAAGTGACATTGTACAGCCAGTTTTTTTTCTTTTAATGCATTTACTTAACCGACCGGGAACTGTGAATGGCTGAGATTTCAAAACCCAAGCAGTATGTAAGGACAGTTTAAAAAGTTGAAAGAATCCTTAAACTTGTATAAAGAACAGTATGATTTTATTAATGTACTCAGGTAATTGTTATTTGATTTATAATCAGAGTGCTATAATGTAATGTGCTATAATAGTAAGTTGTGTGCGCGCGCGCGTGATCACACGTCTATATGTTTGTAGGTGTTTGCAATTGTGAAATGTCATGTTTATGGGTGTGTGTTTGTGTGTAGCTGTGTGTGTAGAACATACAGAAGATTTTAAACAAAACTAAAACATTTAACATTAAGATGTAAATACATTGTACTAGCTTTTAGCGGCGCGTTGACAATAATGCTCAGTTGACTTGAGTCTGTCAGCTTTTATGAAGAAGAAGAATGTCTTTGGACATCAGTATCCAGTAAAGCTGAATTTGACATGACCATAAGAAAATTGTTAACCGACTGGGAACTGTGAATGGCTGAGATTTCAAAACCTAAGCAGTATGTAAGGACAGGACAGTTTAAAAAGTTGAAAGAATCTTTAAACTTGTATAAAGGACAGTATGATTAATGTACTCAGGTAATTGTTATTTGATTTATAATCACAGAGTGCTATAATGTAATGTCTTTGGACATCAGTATCCAGTAAAGCTGAATTTGACATGACCATAAGAAAATTGTTCTAAAATTTTCATACTGAATGCTTTCTGAATATATTGATGTTTTCTCAATGTCTTGATGCTTTCTCAATGTCTTGGTGCTTTCTCCATGTCTTGGTGCTTTCTCAATGTCTTGGTGCTTTCTCAATGTCTTCATGCTTTCTCAATGTCTTGGTGCTTTCTCCATGTCTTGATGCTTCCTTCATATCTTGATGCTTCCTTCATGCTTTCTCAATGTATTGGTGCTTTCTAAATGTCTTGATTTTTTCTCAATGTCTTGATGCTTTCTCAGTGTCTTGATGCTTTCTTAACATTTTGGTGCTTTCTCAATGTCTTGATGCTTCCTCAATGTCTTGGTACTCAAATCAATTATTGCTATTATGTTATGTCAATTTAATTTTATTGATTGAAAACTCATTACCAAATGACAAAGATATTGTAAATTAGGGTATTTGTTTGTTTGTTTGTTATATTTCACTTAATTTCTTTTGTCCATTATGAGAAGATAATTGTGAAAGTTTATTTTGTGATTTTGTGAAGGACTGAAATTTTCCTGAAGAAGTCTGAATATATTATTTATTCATTTCCACTTAACACTGGATGCTAGATTCTGTCTTGATTTGGTCAGTCAATTGAATAAATTTGAAGAAAGAAAGAACAATTGCAAAAAGTCAGTTCCATTGTTCTGCTTTATAGCCTTTAAATTACCCTGATTTATATTTTGATTATAACAAAGCAATTTTTCTATCATGTTTCAGGGAGATAGTTACCATCCTTTTGGAATGTGAAGCTTCCCCCAATGTCTTAGATAGCAGAGACTGTTCCCCACTACATCTAGCTGCCTGGAGTGGACATACAGATATTTGCAATCAGCTGCTTAACTCACCAGATGGACTGTCCCTCATCAATTTACAGGTCAGTACTGAAGTAACATTTTTTACTTTCAGTAACATTTTTTACTTTCATCTTTCAGGCATGGGCAGTTCATCATTTGTTATGTTCATTTTGTCCTGAACAGCCATGTTCAGTCAGGACATTATCAGTCTTGTTTCAATGTATCACATGAGTCTAAATTTTATCAAGAATATGAATGTGTATTGTGCTGTAGCACTTACATTTAGATATGGAATACTGAAAAAAATGGAACAGATAATTGAATTTATTACTTTGGGGGAAATATCAACCAGTTCATAAATTTGATTCATTCTTCAACATGCTTTAGAAAAGTTTGTCCCACAAAGCTCATATGAAAGACAAAGTCAGTTATCATCTCTGAAGTATGGAAATTTTCTTGCAGGATATTCATACACAGCCAAGTTTTTTGTCTTTTTGTGACTTTTTCTTGTTGTTCTTTTCCTTGGTCTTTTTTATTTTATTTTATTTTTTCAATTTATTTTAAATTTTGCTTTTTTTTTTTTTTTGCAGACCCGTGATGGCAACACTGCTCTTCATTTTGCAGCCCAGCATGGTCACAACACTTCACTGTCTTTGTTACTCCAGGTTTGATAACTTATAGGAGAGATCCAGTATTTTTCTCTTAGTTATTCGGCATTTCTCATTTTCTTTGAACAAGAAAAGTTTTGCTCACAGGTCTTTGTTTGATTTTAAGATTTGTTACACATGCACATACATACATACTTAGATATTATGTGGAGAAAGAAGGAAATGATTGGTTCCAAATTAAGTATCAATTATGATATAAGTGAGGCTGGTAAAAAAAAAAAAATGCAATATCGAGCAGAATGTTTTACTTTACCTGTAAATAATTTCTTTGAATGATTAGTTGAACCATCATCATGTCCAATGACCAGTCTCAGCCTCTTTTTCCAGATGCATAATTGTCTGCTGATTTTTTTTAGACACCCAGTACTTGACATTTTCTTTTTGTTTAAGAGTTTCTTCTGTAGAGGGTTCTCTCTGATTTGCACATATCGCATATATTTTCACTAAAGGAATTCCACACAAAATAGTCCAATGGGTTTAAATCGAAAGAACAAGATGGCCATTCATCTTTCTCTTTAATGCTATTGTTATTTGTTGATAAGAAAATCTGAGTGGCATGACAAATGTGACATCATATTGAGAGTTGGTAACTTCATGTTGTTGAATAAAGTCTTTATTTGGATACAAACGTTCCAAATCCTGTAACAACTGATTTTGAAGCAACTGAATTTAACTTGTTGAATTGACTGTAGCATCAGAATAAAAGGAATTTGAATTTTTTCATTCCACGACATGCCCGCAGAGACCATGACCATTTAAGAGAATTGATTTACCTCATGATAAAGACGATAAGGGGATAGCCGATTTCTTTGGCCCATACATTATATTATTGTTTTCTGTTCATATGGATTTGAAATGTGAAGTCCTTCTAATCTGAAAAAATCGATCTTCTTGACATTGTCACTGCTAAACCTATCGAAGAGTATTCTTGATTCTGATTCCTTTTGACTTTTACATTCGTTATTTCTCTTGAGGTCCTTATTCTTTTAAAAGCATTGAATTTCAATTCTTTGGCATATTGTACATTTATCATTTTTGTTTTTATGCTGTGTGGGTAACTCCATCTAAAAGGGACACAACTGTAAAATCAGAGCGACAAGTTGGTTGCTACCCTAATGCACGCTTCAGACAAGTACACATTCAAGCTTGCTCCTAACCTTCGTGCACTTACCTGGCATCGGCTTTATTTAGATTAACTAAAAACCATTTACAAATATTTTAAAATGCTTAAACCAACAAAAATAGATTAAAAAAACTTATTCTGAATCAGCTGTTTATGAAACATGTCTGTTTGGTGCCAGAAAGTAAGTAATTGATTTCAATTTTCAAATATTTTCATGAAAGCCTGTCAGATTTTCTGTTTTCCGCATAATTTCCAACATTTTCATTGATTTTGTTTATCCACAGAAAAAAGGGGATCCAACTATTAGAAACTTGGAGGACTTGTCTCCTCTGGACTTAGCGGCCCAATACGATCGCCTCGAACTTGTCAAGGAGTTGGTTACTTCACATCCAGAACTTTTGATCCAAAGATCATTCTTGCAGACTCCTCTCCACTTGGCTTCCCGAAATGGTCACAGATCCGTTGTTCAATATCTTTTAGATTCAGGATTTCCTGTTGATGCTAAGGTAATTAGGGAAAATTACTCTCTATCACACACTATCACACATCTAAAATCCCTTTAATTATTTTCAAGAAAACTAAAAGTGTTCCATCATTACAATGTAAGAAAATGATTTTATCTATAATTAAAAAGTCCCAGGGTAAATTGAGAGTAAACATATTTTTTCTTACTTGCATCTGAAAAAAAAAGCAACCTAATTTAACTTAAATACAATGGACATAATGAAAAGAGAAGAATTTTTTAAACAAGTAATTTGTTAACAAGAACAGGTTTATTTAGTTCATTTGAAACTTCTGTCTTTTAGACAAATTAAAATTCTGAGAAACCCCTGATTGCATGAATTGTCATTCAGCAGCAATCCTGTCATTGTCTGAGACCATTAAAATGTGCCTCTTTTTGTTTCAACTCTTCAATTCACTTAACATCACATTCACTTCACCGCACATCCAAAGGGCTGACTCCCTTACCAATCCAACATGCATTTTGCCACCCCCACCCCTCCAACTGCTAACTCCTCACAGCAGGCTTATGCATCTACTGACTATGGCGACAACTGCTAACTCTTCACAACAGACTAGTACATCTACTGACTATGTTGATCAAAGTGACTTTCTTCATCTTTCAAAGACCTCAGTTGGCTTTAGATTGCGTGGCTGGCTGAGATAGTCACTGATAAAGATTCACAATATTTTTCACTCTCTTGACCTGTACTATCCAAAATCTAGGTCTACATGATATTATCGTTCTACTGGTAGTTCTTGTTGACCACCTCTTTTCACTTACCAATAATGTCGAAGTTGGAGCAAAACCCTGTAACTTCTATTGTTAATAGAAGCCTTCAAACAAGAAGTTATGTTTGAAGACGTTTATTTGTAGAGAAAATAACATTGAAAAGTCAACATTGTTGGTTAAAGTGGGGTGGTATACAGCTATCCCATATAATATACATGGACTGCTTCTAATGTTTTCTACTGATGAAAGTAAACTTATTTGGATGGACTAGTCAAATTTTCATCATTAAGATTTCACTGTATTACCAGCATCTACTAACAGTGTTTATTTCGTTTTTGTGTCTGAGTGTTGAAATTATTAATGCTTCCATACACTACAGAAATTGTATTGTTGTGTGAAATTTTAATGTATTACTGTATATGAACTGACTCTCTTGTGTCCCTTTCATATAATATAGCTAAAATGTTCCATGTGAAAGATGCTAGAAATTACACATTTTGAATCTAGCCCTTAACTTGGTCTTTTGAAATATGGCCAATGAAAACAACTGGATCGTGGCAGTGTTGCCTTGATGATTTGTGTTGTATGCATGAGATAGAAATGTCATTCTGTATCCGATCAGTACTTACTGCTGGAACTCTGTTCCACGTCCTTCACATTGAATCATTGAGAATGACCTTATTTTCATCGACATTGGATTATTATCATTGGCTTTACAATAAAGTTTTAAAAAATAGCTGAAGCTTTTTTTTTTTTTTTTGCGCCAAAGGAATACTGAATATCTAGTGATAAATTTGTATGTTATGCAATATCTCAAGGCAATGAAAAATCCTCTAGGTTAAAGCTGACCAGTCACTGGCCTTTGGGTTTTTAATTGCAGTTAGGAGCTGTGCGTGATAAGTGATCATGCCTCTTCCTTCTTTACTGGATAAATTTCAAGATAGAGAAATTTTAAGATCTGTCACACTAGATCCAGACAAATTTTGTAAGCCTTAAAGAGATTATTCACAACTACAGTGGGAAGAATTTAATAAAGAAAAATAAGAATGATAAGAAAGAAATTTTGTGGCTTCACCGAGGATTAAGCCCGGGACCGTGACACTGAATCGTCTCGCCAAGGCAATCAGAACGTTCATGACTAGTTTGGATTGGTACTGTTCGAACTACCATGTTCAAGAAACTTCTTTCTTAAGAAGCGGATTGGCTTGCTGGTAAGAGTGCTCTGTTTGCCTTGGCGATTTGGTGTCATGGGTAAAATTCTTAGTGGAACCAGAAATTTGTCTTTCTTATCATTCTTATTTTTCTCTATTATATTCTTCCCTCTATATTCGTAAATAATTTCTATTGGGCTTTCATAATTTTTCTAGATCTAGTGGAATAGACAGATCTAAAAATTTCTTTGTTTTTATAATCAAGCCCCTTGCCTCATTCTTGTTTCTATAAATCAACACCATGTTGTTGATATCAAGGCAAACTCAGTGTGTTCTATCTATAATGTTGTCCATATGTTTGTTGTTTACATATATAGAAGGCCGATTTGGATTTATGTCACTTTTGCAGTCAATTGAACTTCATGACTAGTTGAGGTTGGCACAGTTCGAACTACATTGTTCAAGAAGCTTTTTTTCTTAAGAAGCCGATTGGCTTGTTGGTAAGAACACTCTACTTGCCTCAGCGAGACGATTCACTGTCACTGTCCCGGGTTCAATTCTCAGAGGAACAACAAATTTTTCTTTCTATCATTCTTATTTTTCTTTATGATTTATTTATTTTTTCTTTGTCTTTCCTCTGCATTTGTAAATAATTTCTATGGGGCTTACATAGTTTGTCTTGATCTAAAAATTTCTTTGTATTATAATTCAGTCCCTTGCCTCATTCTTGTGTCTATAAATCAACACCCTATAGTTGATATCGAGGCATACTCTGAGTGTTCTATTTATA
>JBCJKE010114427.1:0-10205 GCA_039654525.1 Melibe bucephala
CTCTCTCTCTCTCTCCTCTCTCTCTCTCTCTCTCTCTCTCTCTCTCTCTCTCTCTCTCTCTCTCTCCCCTCTCTCTCTTTTTCTCTCTCTCACTCTCCTCCCTCTCTCTCTAATATATATATAACTTTATGGTAGTAGATCTATGTCTGTGTAAGGACAACATGTGAACATTTGAACTTTTATTATATGTACTGTATCAGTGTGGTAAAAACTGCAACAACAAAAAACACCAACAAACGTAAACAACAACTACAACCAATAAGTAACAATTTGTAGAGCAATTCTAAGAACAAAACACACCACAGCATGTTGGCTTGCTCAGACGCACTTCCACTAGCCTATTTATAGATCACTGAAAAGGAGAATCGCTTACTGAGCCTGTTGGACTTGTTACCCTAAGAGTGTCGGCGAATCGAAGGTAAATAATTAGTCACATGACTCTCCCGGACGACGCGTTGTTTTTCAATGGCGGACATGCCAGACAGCCAGTGAATGCCATCAAGGACAATCGTTTAGATGAATATGGAGTGAAGTTTTTCGTCATTTCAAATTTTGAAAGCTCTGCAAGGATACAATTTTAAAGTGATTGGAATCTGGAATATCGTTGAAAATGAGTCACACCGATTTAGGGTGAGAAGAGCATTCCTTTACACTAATATTTTTTTTTAAAAAGAAAACGATATAACGATATCTCTGAAAGTATAAATAACATCTTTCTCCCATATAGTTAAGCACAATAGCATTTCTATCACCATCTTAAAAATTTGGTCTTGAGATCATTATATGTGATATGATTTTAATATAATTGACTATTTTATGCAAAGTAGTTTCATGTTTTCCCGCTGAGATTTTATTTTGTTCGATGAGCACAGAGCGAGTGTATATGTCTTATCTCTGGATTAAATGCCCTCTTTGAAAATATTTACCTTTGAGATGAAAAAGGGCCTCATTACAAATTCTTCCCTCGCAAGCAGACTGATGTTACTCGTGATAATATTGAAACTGCCGCATGTAATAAAATTATGGTTTAAGACGTAAAACATTCCAATTCAAACGCACTAGCTGTTTGTACTTTATAAATGGTACATTAATAAACCAAGGAGCAAATCATCTGATACTCCATCTTTTGTTGTAGTTTCCTTATCATTACCACGAAGAGGTTAAGAATTTTCTACAACACAGCTGTTGTATTTCAAGCTTTACAAATTGTTTTTCCTGTATGAGCAACAATTTAGTTTGCTAGCTTCAAAATTAAAGGACAAATTTGAGATGATAAAAAAAGTGCGTTTTGCTAAGATTTTCATTTTAGGCCCTACAGATTTTAAGTAAGCCACGAACTAGTCCTTCTTCCACAATTTGAGATGGGTAATGTTAAAAAGTAGATTTCATGTATCTTTATTGACATAGAAGAAATGAGTCAATAATATCCTTCTGAGGAACAATAAAACATGTCTGTAAGTCCATTTCCACCATACAATCCCAATTATCTTCATATATATGTGCTGTAAACGTCAAAGAGATTTGAAGGTGAATGAAAATCAGACCTCTTGGTAGCCACAGGGTCGATATCACTTGAGTGCTTGCTCTGCCTAAGTGCCCAGTTTAGAAATTAGATAACAAATAAAAGGAAACTTACAGTGTCAGACTATCACTTACAACACAACCAAACCTTTAAAGTTAAAAATGGTACAAAATATCTTTGTATTATTATTGATATTAAACTGCAATGGAAAGACTAGCTCATGGTCATGTACCAGGAATCAAATTGCCTACTACAGTAGTTATTGCCTAACACTGGCTGCTCGGGGGACAAAAAATGGGTTATTAGATGGAGCAGGTTATAAGACGTACAAGCAACGGGGGTATCAAAGTATATAGTATAAGAACGAAATGACAAAGTCCATTCTATTACATATTTGAATGTAAAGTGCATTTGGTTTAATCAATGACCACCCTGTGTGTAGAGTGTCAGGTGATAAACTGAACAATGATTGGCAGCAAAAACAGCCAATCAAAAGTCTATAGTGACTAGTCATGTACGAGTGTTCCTCTTTGTCCCTCCCACCTGTTATCCAACTATTCCTTCCATGATATACATTGTATAATCTTTCATAATAGCGCCTTACAGGCTACACTAAACATTACTGAAGGATCATCCGCCCACACTATGCATGAGAAGGCGGCTTTACTCCTTTGTTCACCTAGGCAGGGTGTGGTCTGCACTGTGATTTGGTTGACCAGATGATCCATGGTGTGATTTTGAGTCTATTGTTAGACAATTGGATTGAATGTCTGTTCTCTTATTACCTTAGTGAGAAGCATGCTTTTATAAGTGTGGACATTGAGGCGCAAATGACTTGCTACCAAGGTTATGGCTATTTTGTGTGTGAAAATTCTCTCTCATTATCGATGTATACTTTGGGTCCAGTGATAAACACTGGGTTTATGAGACAAAGTTGTGGTCTGTGAGCGGGTTATTAGAGGGGTATTTTAAATAGAAGAAAAAACTGTTTCGTGAAAACAGTGGGTTATTAAGGGAAGTGGGCTATGTGGCAGTGGGTTATTAGACAGTGACTACTGCTCTAGCATTTCTAAACTGCATCATTGGTGGCTGTTCACAACGAGTCAAAGATAAATTTAAAAAAAAAGAAAGAAAAAAGTAGCAAGACCAGTCTTAGAAAGTGGAGAATGTGGGTGGAATCCATTTCATCAAAACCAAGTAGAGAACATAGTGAATGTACAAGAAATACAGTCAGATTTGTAACCAACTACAACTACACCAGATAACAGAAAAATAAAAAAGATAAAAAAAATTTAATGGATAGCCCACAAAAAAAAAAAGGGCAAGAATTGAGGCTGCTACACTTTTCAAGCGATTGATAGCCAAGATGTATTGTCACTTAAGGAATTCATTATGGAAAATAATAACACAAGATCTAGAGCTCAGACAATACATTGCCAATTTTAACTATGGTAATCACTTATAAAATTGTATACATATTTTCATAGTACATTCAGGTTATGGAGGAATATACTCCTAATTCAATCAAATATAGCAAAGATATTGTAGGCTTCAAGTGGTAACAAACTTACAACACTGAAATCAAAATACTTGAGTTCATTTTCAGCACATTAACAAGAATACTTAGTTCGACCCAGTCTGTCAACTATTTTGAAAACTAAGACTAAGACTTACATCTGATCTAAGTGGACTTTCATTATTAATTAAAATAAATAACTACACAATGAACATTGCTTTTATGTATTAAGTGTTGATTAATCTAAATTCAATGTAATGATCACCGTGTTCAGTATATTTTATTTAAATTATCCATAGACCTCTGCCGGCTTACAATAGCCTGACAGACAGCCACCTGGCCGGTTACTTCTCAAACACAAAAATGAGGAGACATCTTCGCAAGTCTGGCCTGGTAAGGAAAAGTAAATTCTTTTCAACTGTGAGGGAATGAAGACTATAGAATTTGACTTATTTCAATGATTGTTATCCTAATTAATGATATGGATTATACCCAATTGAGAAAATTATTGGTTTTGATGAACAATTGTTTTACTCTAAGCAAAGACAAGGTTTAACTCAATTACTATGGTGAATGTTCATTCCGTAATGCTGGTCCCACAATCTGGAATGATTTTCCTGCGGACCTTCAATCAAGCTGTTTCATCCTTTAAAAACAGGCTCAAGTCCCATCTCTTTGTAAAATATCTAACTTAAAAATATCAAGGCCTTAAATCGTAAATTTTGCATTTTTTTGTTCAATGCACGTACATTTTAATACTTTAATTATGTTTTCACGTTAATGATCTTTTACTACTTGTGCTGCTTATGATTTTAGACATGTAACATATAGTACCCTAAGTTTTTTTGTTTTGTTTTTTTCCTGTGTGTATGATTGATGTAATATGTACAAAAAAGTATTAATATTGTAGTAGTGCAGACTATGTATGAAACAGTTTGACAACAGTCAGATATACAATAGGATTGACAGATGGATTTGAGGTGAAGTTTGAGTTGCATCAAGGATCTTTTCTCAGCCCTTTCTTATTTGCAATGGTGATGGGTAGGTTAACAGATGAAATCAGATAAGAAAATCCATGGTCTGTGATGTTTGCTGATGACATTGTACTATACATTGATTCCAATGAAGGGATCTAGGTGCATCTGGAGAAGTGGTGAAATGCATTAGAGAAGAGGGGAATGAGGGTCAGTAGGAGTAAGACAGAGTGCATGGGTCTAAATGAGGAAGAGAATAGAGGAACAATTCTGTTACAAAATGAGAAGGTGAAGAGGGTAGATGAATTTTAGTACTTGGGAACAACAGTCCAGAGTAGTAGAGATTGTAGAAGCGAAGTAAAGAAGAGAGTGCAGGCAGAATTGTATGGATGGAAAAGAGTGTCAGGCATTATGTATGATAGATGGATGCCTAGAAAATTGAATGAAAGAATAGGTGTTTAAGACTTTTATTTGCCCAGCAATGATGTATGGCCTAGAGACTGTTGCACTATCAAAACTGCAGAGAATAGAGCTAGAGATGGCTGAACTAAAGATGCTGTGTCTCTTAATGGGTGTAATGAGAACAAAAAAAGATCAGAAATGAGCTCACATTGGCAAGTTTGGAAATGAGACAAGAGAATCTAGATGTAGACTGTTTGATCATGTTCAGAGGAGAGATAAAGAGTACACTGGTAAGAGAATGTAGAAGATGTCACTACCTAGGTAAGGGGAAAAGAGGAATACCAAAAAGAAGGTATATGGATGGAATTAAGGAAGATGTGATGGCAGCAGGTGTGAAGGAGGATGTGATGAACAAGACTGGTTGGAAATGAAGGATTTGCTGTGGCAACCCCTAACAGGATAAAAAAAAAAAAATTCCACTCTTTTAATTCCTGAAGGGAAATTAACTTTTGGTTTTTAACGGAAAACTGATTGTCAGCCGCAAAAGCAGTGCCACAAACGTAGGCAATTAGTGTTAAAAACTTTGCCCAAGAGTTAAATAACAGTGTCCCCAATGGGGCTCAAACCCACAACCCTTCAGTTGCGAGTCCGAAGCACTACCACTGAGCCACTGTGATCACTGTGATAAGCTGAAAGATGAAGGAGAAGACCAAGAAGAAGAAGAAAGTGTGCTCTGGAAAGAGAAGATGGAAGTTAAGAATACATTATGTGTTGTGTACAACTGTAAAGTGCTTAGAGCCTGTGCAGAGGATAGGTGCCATATAAATATAATTTATTGTTATTTATCATTATTAACAAGAGAGAGTTTGTTTTTACGTGCTGAAATAGAAATACTTGATTTATCTAATTGTATTACTTTTAAATTCTTTTTCAGATAACAAAAAATGGAACAATTGTATCTGAAAATACTTATCGTTTGACAATGGCCCGCAAAGAACACAAAAAGCATGTGAAGAATATGCTCGCACAAGCCATTGTTCACAAAACACTTGATCTTGAAAGATCAAGGCAAGCAGAAATTCGCAAGAAATTAGAAGAGATTGCTAAAATAGAGCTTGTAAGACGCGTAAGGGTAAGGTTACTTTTTCATTTTAAAAAATTTTATTCATATTTCAGGAGAAGCTTCACATACGTATGAATCTTCTTAGTTATAGAACTTTGTATTGCTTGCAGTTGATTATACAGATATTTTGGGTCTTATTGCTTAAGTGAAAGGTGAATCTTTTATCAACTTTGTGACTTCTACTTTAATCCTATAAATCCTTGTTTGAGAAAAGCGTCAGAAAAACGATGGATATTGATATAATTCAATTTTTTCTGGAGATCTTTTAAGCATGATTTTGGTTATATGTTCATAATGTATCTGATCAGTAATCAGCCTTCTTTTTCTTTCTAATAAATGTTTGAAGAGTGACCGTCATCGTCACTTAGAGGACGCCATATTGCCATACTTAGCCCCCAAGTCAGCAAAGGTTCAAACAAAACAATCGAAAAAATCAGCCTCATTACGCACTCAATCTGCTAAAGCCATTGGTCATCAGCAAAGAACTGAAATAAAAGAATCAAATGGAAAAATGTCAGCAGTGCAAGAGCGGGTATATGCCATTTTGTAAAGTTTGTGTTTGGTGCACAATTGTTGTTGGGCTTTTATTTGCATTTGCACTTTTGAAGTAAGATATTGGAGTCAAACTTCAATAGCTCTAACAGGGCATGCCAGACAACTCTACACAATATTTTTTAAAATCTTATATAAAAACAATTGACAATTGTTGAAGGTACTTAAATAAAATATTCCTAATCTGAGCACAAAAACTACATAACCTGAGCACAAAGCACAAAGATTACTTCAGCTGAGAATAAAGATTTGTAATGTTGTGGCCTTAACATTGTTTGGTTTGAATTGCAATACGGTTGGCATGCATACTGACCAAGGACTGATATTTCCTCTCTTCATCCCTCATACGTTACTGTCATTATATGGTGTTAATTTGTTTGTGAAGGTATTTCCTCTTCCATTTCCATTACACTGACTGACTCAGTCAAAGTGATTAATACAATCAGTGTATATATTATAATAACATGTCAAGATTATATTAAATATTTTGGTTTTTCTCTTTTCATGAAGTAGAACATCCCAGCAAATAATTTATCATTTCCCTTATAATTTGTCAGGGACATCTGAATTTTTAAATTTTTTTTTTTTATGAGGGAATACAGGTTTAGTGTGTGAAACAGTAGTTTGCATTTTAAAACACTGATCTATAAATGAGGAGATCACTGTAATTTAATTATACAATTTAAGCAGTTCTTATTTGTTTCAAATACGCATCCATAAGATTTTGATGATAGGCAATCCAATTTTTAGGTCAAGTCTTTTATTCATATTTCTTTGAAGACTTCAATATATGCTTGTCTGAATTCAAATCCTCATGAGTGACACCTTTCTGCTTAAATTTGATAGTGAATTACTTTTTTATGTACATGTACAGTGTGTTGATTATTGGATTACTCTCCCGAACTGTCTATAGTGTTGTTGAAATCCCTGTAAATATATTTTCTTTTTGTTTTAGGTGCATGTTTATGGAATGGAGAAAAACAAATTGTGGATATACGTTTGTGATATTATAAGCAGCATGTTCCCCAAAAAGTGTTAGAATTTTAAAAGATGATTGTGAGGAAATCAAACTATATAAATCTCATCACTGAGCACCATATGAAAACCCACCAACTGAAACTATTGAAGAAATAGTTTTGATGAGTCTTGTTTAAAAAAATATAATCTTTTTTTTATCAAGAAGCCAAATAGCCAAGTGCTGTTGACCAAGCTTTCTGTAATTGATGTAATTAATATGAGAACCTCTGCGTATTAAGCAGGCTTTGATCCTCTCTCAGAAGTTCTCAGCGACTTTGACTTATGTCTCACAGTACCTTTACATTGGAAATGATTTACGATTCTTTTAATTCGTGAATTTTTATGATAATGTCTCAATATCACATTAATTTTAAAGAAACTGACAGCAAACACTGATGAAAGAATGATACATAACAGACTGATAGTGAAAATCTTTAGTTCTTAGGTGAAAGCCATTTGAAATAAATTAATGCATTGTCTTTATATACTAATTCACAATAAGAACATCAATAAAGTGAGAATTTGGAGAAATCACAACCAGAAATAATAATTGATATATCAACAAAGGAATGCCAGAAAAGCATGCTTTATGTGATAAAATACCAAAAGACATCACTGAATAGAAACCACAGCTGCAACCAAATCAATGATGTCATTACACTAATTTTTCTTCTGGCACATACTTCAACTGTTCAAGTTTCATTCAAGATTAATGAAAAGATCAAGAAAATCAAGAAAAGATTAATGATCTCACTTGCATATTTAACTTTTAACAGCTTTTCAAAATTGTAACACTTTTTGGGGGATATATGGTATATGAGATTCATCTGCTTAGTTATAATATATATGTATGTACATGTAACGTGTATGTGCTTCATATCACTTTCCTGTTCATTTTTCTTCTTTCTCATGATATCTTAACACAGAGAAATTTCTTGAGGTACATTACAAAAGGAGAGCACCTAAATTCTGCTCATAGTGATGGTCATACCTCTCTGGATATTGATAATTGCCTACTTCTCTAAATTATAGAGTATGAAAGAATGTTGTTTTCATTACCTTCTATTTCTTGAACTCTTTTATCCCCAACTTCAACAATATTCACATAAAATACATTTTTTGATAATCTCTTTTCCTAATGTTGCACTTTTACATTACCAGCTATTAGTGATAGGGCTTAGTTATACAATGTATCCACTTTCTCATAGAAATCTTTCTTACCTGCGATGTTATTTTGCTACTATTCATCATTTTGCTGCTGAGAGGATTTTTTAGCTTCTTTCTGTTGGGAGATATTTCTGCTTTCTTACATGCATCCATACTTTGGCTATTCCATTTGCCATATTTTTCTTCTCAAGGTTCAAGTAATTTGATTCATCTTTATTATGGTGGTGAAAGGTTTATGTTACTTACTCTATTGGTGGAATGGTATGCTTTTCAATTAAAAAAAAAGAAGAAGGGAAGGAAAATAACATAAAATGCTTTCAAATTGTATATAACATTTATGTATATGCTAAGATTTTTGTATCTTCAGGTTTTACACAAGCTGGCCATTAAAACATTTGCCATTGAGCATGGCAAAATTACCGTTAACACAGACTCTTTCTTTAAAAAGTCAATTCTTCTTTTTGTTGCAATTATATTTTAATGCGATGAAGCATTTTTGAATGTAGATCTCTCTCTGATCACAAAAAAAAGTTAGTTATTAATTTCTGACATTTCCAGACCATTAAATTTAATATTTGTTTTCGTTTTGTTCTTGTCTCTATTTGTTCATCTTTAATGGGGTTTTTTTCGTTTCTCTTTGTAAAGAGATAAGGAAATTTGAACAAAGCTATCTTCTCATCATGATAGAGGAGTTTCAAATTTTTTTTCTGCTTTATGAGTTTGTTCCGCTCATTAATGTATAAAGCTGTTGTATAAGTAAATTGAATTCATCTTTGTAGGCATCACGAGAAAAGAAAAGGGAGAGCTGTATTCTTCCTTTAGTTAGCCCTAGAGGTGGATCCCGTCCTTCATCAAGTTCAACATATTCTGATGTGAGGTCAAAGGGCAGGTACAGACCTGTTCGACCAAAAAGTACACCGTCTCGATCTCACAAAGGAAAGCGACCTATATCAGCTTTATCATCAAATTATGATGATGAAAATGAAACTGTAAGTCTGAAAGTCCCAAAACATCAATCACTTACTCACGAACAGAAATAAAGTCCTTACAGGAGATTGGCAAATTCTAATTTCTGCTTGCGTTTTCCATTATTTTGTTGATTATATGGCTTTTTTAAGTCGTAACCTTCTAGCTCTCAAGGAGTTTCACTACAAAAATCACACCATTATTTTGAAGCCTATTCACATGTGAATCAAATGTCTTTTTTTCAAGGAGGTTTTGAAAATATATGTTACTTTAGTCAACAAGCCACATTTGGTATAGATCATTTGATTTAGAGTTTAAATATTTAGAGGTCCTTGTTCCTCATGCATTCATAAAAAAAAAAAAAAATTAACAATATAGTAGGCCTTTTTTAAACTTGCAAGCACCTGTTGAAAAATTATATATCTTCAAACTAACACATACTGCGATTAAGATAGAGCATATATTATTACATTGGAATCTTGGAGATAGATATTGGTTTATCTCTGAACTTTTCTTAATCCTTTCTGCATCATGCAGTTTTGTCAGAGTCAGAAAAAAGGAAATGTCCCAAAATTGTTGTCATTTCTTGTCATTTGCTGTGCTCTTTTGCTTTGAGTGGTGTTTAGTAATTTACACTTTGATTAGCCTTAGTCTCATATATAAAAATAGTACTAACAGATTTCTAATTAAGAATGTTAAAGATTCTGAATTTTTTTCTTGAACTATTCTTGGTATTTAGAATTTAATTTTTGAATTTATGGACAAAATAAAATCAAATGAAAAAAATTATAATATTGATTACATTTTTGGGTTGGGTTTTTTTGTTGTTGTTTTGTTGTTGTTTTGTTGTTTTGTTGTTTATTTGTTTGTTTTTGTTGTTGTTTTTTTTTTTTTTGGGGGGGGGGGGGGGGGAGGGGTCCGGAGGACTTTCTTTTTTTTTTTTTAAAACTTTTCTCCCCCAACTGT
>JBCJKE010114538.1:0-10970 GCA_039654525.1 Melibe bucephala
TCACCTAATTCATTTACTTCTCTCTGTTTCTGCTGTTTGTATGTCTCAGTCTGAGGTGTGCATTTTTACATTAAACTTCTCTAAAGGAAAGGTCATATCCCAGCTTTCTATACTCCTTCAGGGTACCTTAAATCTTGATCAATAAAAGTAGGAAAAAGATCGATTCAAAATGAAGAGTGGCAAACAAGCCTTCTGTTTGCATTCCACCTTTAAAAGGCAGCTTTAATCAGTTGATATTTAGAAAGGCATATAAAGTTGTGATTTTGTTTCTCCCGTTTGTCCTCACTTCTTTATTCTTGATTTAGAGCCAGCAGATGATGATATTGGCACTCTGAAATATAATTTTATTATGTATTATTTTTAAACATGTATTTGGGAAAGTTTTTACTGGAACTGGGAGTCCTGTGATTGGAAAATAAGTTATGGTTTGTTTGTTGGGTAATATAACACGGAAACTATTACTTTATGTAAACGGTACGAAGGCATGTTATGTAGGGGAATTGTTTAGTTAAATGATGATGCACAAGGCTGTTACAAGCTTGTTATACATATATCTGTAATATATTTTTTTGCATTTTAAACAATGCTTAGTTTTTATTGGTATTATAATTTGAATCTGATTGACCCTTTTCATTTCACCTTCATTCTTAAATCTTACCTTGTATCTTTTTGCGCAGAGCAGTATATTTTGTATTTACATTACATAGTATAGATATTTATATAAATATATGATATATTATATATATTTATATATTTTTTAATTATTTTTGTTCATAAATTATTGAATTTTAGACTGAAAAAATGCCAACTCATATACTTTAGAGGGAAAACAAGGTGCACAATGTAAAGAAAGATGCAATTGTCTTTGTCATTTTATCTGCATTATTTTTATTATTTGTTGTATGAATTTACGAACTTTCTTCAAATATGAATTATGCAACAAATGCCTCATAGTGGCCCTGTTGAATTTATTCTATTGTGTAAAAGCAGGCTTGATAGAGCACCATTTGAAAAAAGCTTTTATCTGGGTGATTAGGGGATAATTTGAGTAAGGGCTGTCTCTAATAATACTGTTAGATTTTCTTCTTTCAGTGTCTTATAGACTTGTTGGAGTTTGCCTATTTTTCTGCTACCCCCACCTCCTTTCCTTCTACTTCTGCTGAGCATACATGTATGAAGGACTAAGAATTGCGTTCATCAATTTAATTTAGGCCTCTGTTGTGTAACCACCCCCTCCCCTTGTCCAATATGAGGAGCCGTAGCATCTTTGACACTCTTAGTATTAATCCTGGAGTCAGCATAACTTTTATGTCATACATTTAGATTGATTTGTTCATATGTATTCAGTTTACAAGAGGAAGATGTATTCTGATAACAGTTAGGACGAATTCTCATTGTTAAATTGGAATGAAGGAAATGGTTGTATATGTTAGATTCTGATGCTCTTTGTTGAGGGTGGTGGTTTTCTTTATTTCTTTCTTTCTCTTTTCTCTCTTTTTTTTTTATTTTTATTTTTTTATGAAAGGTTGCAATAAGAGTATTCCACTGTGGATCGATAACTAAAACAATATATGTCATTGTGGCGTGAGAAAAATCTTGTGAAGGGTAAAAAGTGATGAAGCTTGATGCCCAAGTACTGGTTATATTCATATTTAAACATTAACTATTATAGATCAGTTCTTTAGTATGATTCTGCCTTGAGACATGAGTAGTTCATCATACAGTGATTTGACTGCCAAAATCAGATTTGGAAAATGTGGCTTCTTTATCTGCCCTCAATCAGCGCAGTGGAAGTTCTCTGTTCCATCTTTTAAGATACACTTTTGTTTTAAATGTTTACTGATGGAGTTTTTTTTTTAATTTTTATTAAAGATTCAATTCCTCAAGCATTAATAGTCTAAGCAATCAATTCACTTTATCATGAGCTTGCATTTGATATTTTTTATAAATCTTTACCATTGTAGACTCTCAAAAGACAACCATGAATGAAGGCATCTGTTTTACCCCACCATAAGTTTTACTTTGTACTTTGAATATATTAATCACATTGGCTGTCTTTGGGGGGAGGGGGTTTTTTCTATGGATGATATACATTGTAATCTTAAGATTTCTTATGTGTGAAAGACAAATGTGTGTATACAGATGTCATTTTCAATCTGTTATTTTTGCAGTCTATCAGAAAGAATTGCTGGGAGCTGCAAGTAAGCAGTGTGTGTATGTGTCTGTTTTTTGTGTGTGCATGTGCTTAAGTCTATCCTAAAAAGAATCTCAAGAGGAAAAAAGGGGGCGGGGATGTCTAATAAATTATACTTGAGGGAAAGAGGGCCATCATATGAATATAAAGCTTGCAGTCACACTATTCTACCATAGCCCAGTTATCACCTGTAAATGTGCGAGTCTCATGCCGTGTAGTGATTGAAGGAAGGAAAAACTAAAACAGAATGGCCTTTGTTTCTATAAACTGGACATTGAAAGCTTTTTTTTTTTTATGGTGAAACTGTCAATGTTATACATGGGGAAATAAAACAGATTATTTCTTTACCACCCATATTTTCTTGTAGTCATTTTTATCTTTTAATGATTGGGTTTTGATTAAAATAGTTGAATTTTTTTTCAGCATTCTTTTTCTTGTTATGGCTCACCACCCCCCACACGCCCTTCTTCTTCTTTTGAAGTTGTCTTTTATTTTTGGATTGCTTGACTTGAACTGTTAATTGTATTTTAATTCTAAATTTGGATTTATTTACATTTAATATTTTCTTTTGTTTCATTCATTTGGACACAAAAGTATAAATAGTTTTAATTTTACTTAATGTTACGGATCATTACAGGTATTGGATTTTTGCAACATTAAATATTGTTTTGTTCATTTATTACTGTTACTAAGTTATATTTCTAGATTTCCTGCTATTTTATTTCTGTATGTACAAAAGTCAATTTTTAAATTAACTTCATCAATTTTATTCCATCATTGGTAAAGATTTGATTTTACTTGTGTTTGAATGTTTCACATTTATGTTAGATTTATCAGTCAAATCCAGATAATCTGCCCTAAATGAAAGTAAAACCTTTTTCAGTGTTGGAAATGTTTCTCAAATGGGTATTAGCTTTGCCTCTTCTCCATATCATTCATCTTTTAACTCTTTTTAAGAATTAGAGTAAAACTGAATTCAATAGAGTGTAAGTAATGAGTTATGCATAGTAACATCAAAGTTTCTTCTTAGTTATTAAAAATCTGCCGTAGACAAAATCCTCAACTTTTTATGAGTTTTATGAAAAGTTTTTCTAAAAACATTTTGATTTTTGTTGTAAAGCAAAAAACTGTTTGCCCGTGATTACTTTCCTGTATGTAAAACATGATGGATGTGTTGATTTAATGTATTTTCCTTTATTTTCACTCTTCCTCTGTGGCTGTTTTCAACACCCATGTAATAACTTTGATGCGGTGATGACAATTCAATTGTAATTATTAGATGACCTTAAGATACCATCTAGATCTATCTGTCAGTAATATGCAATGCATTATTGACAAGCACAATTTTACTTTCATTTCACGTTTTAATCATTGTGTTTTCTATTTTGTTACTTCATGTTATCACCTTTGTTCTGATTGATTATGTTCTATGCAAAGAAACATATTTTAAATTTAAATTCATTTCAAAACTGAACCTAATTTGCCTATATTTATTATAATTATAACATAATGCCAATGCTAAAGTTTTAGAATTAATGTGTTTTTCATCAGTTTTATACCTTCATAAGTATTTAATCCTCCTAGTTGTATGGTGATGTTTCAGTTTGACATTTTACACATTCATTTCAGGCTCAGATCTCATGACCATGAATTCAATCACTCTTTAATTATTTGAAGAAGACAGCATTTCATTCACTAAGGGATTAGATTTACCCAAATATGACAACCAAAAGCGAAATACTGACTAAAAAGGAATTTCAAAATGTTCAGATCCCATACTTTGAAATGAAATTGAGCAACGGGTAGCTGGTACTTACCTATGAGTAGTTGACATATACATGTATGTGTGAATTAGTTGACATGTGAAAAAAAAGCTTCCTTTTTAAGCCCGTACAAAAAATGCTCTTTGTAAATAGTTCGTCTGACAAGCTAGGTTACAGAGGATTGGTTACGAGGCAGACATCTTTCTTTTAGTTAAGAGGTGTGAATTGTTTTAAGCTAACTGAGAAAGTAGAATGCTTTTCAATGTGTCTAGGTAAATCATGCCTACCTCACTTTTTTAGGTATTTTGATATGATGTCAGAAGAGAGATGCCTTTGGCTGCTTACATGAGCACTTTAGCCTCACTTCTAGTGAACTCCAGATTACCAGTAAAGGAATGTAACCAGTCGAGTGCATTGTCAGGTTGAAATTGCAATGAACCAGTTGAGTGCTTCTGGCCGTTTGTTGTTTCTTTTATCCCCGTCACTTTCTTTGTTCTGCCTTCCCCTTCAACTTCAAGCCTGTCATGACCCCTATTTTGTTTGCTTTTGTAAGTTTGTTTGGTTTTGGTTCCAGTGTGGTTTTTCTCTTTCCCTTGTATAAATTGCCCAATGGATAATTGTACAGTATGTGGCTTTGATATACATGTATATGTACTCTGTAAAAGGGACTTGTGTGCAAGTTTTTGATTGACTTTCGACTTTGAATCACAACGAGCATTTTGTGACAGATTTTAATCTTGTCATGCTCAACATGTTGCTGTGTGTTAACTTCCTTCGTATAGTACCATTTAAATTCCATGTTAACCTCTACTAGTCTTTGGTGACATTGAGCCAAATGTCAATTGAATAGTGCCTCATTATTATACATACATAATATATTATACGTACATATTTATATATATACACATAAATATATTCTCTATATCATATGGTATGTTAGTAGCCCTTTTTTTTCTTTTTTTCTTTTTTTTTCTTTTCTTTTTTTTTCTTTTTTTTTTTTTAGATATAAGTAGATGTAAGTACTTGTTTGCTTTTTAAATCATAACAGTGGTTGATATTGATATAATTTTCATGTCCTTTGTAACTTATCTTCTTTTTGAATGGGAAATCTTATTTAGTTAACTGAAAAAAGAGCATTGATTGCTTCTTATTAAAACTTAATGATTTATCATTGTGACGTATGTCACCACAAGTGAGGGTGGTTATAAATGATTTTGATCTAACCATTTGTGTATAATGTCTGACTCCTTTTCTCTGTATAGTAGCATTGTCAGTATTAATGCTGTCAAGTCGTTAGTTATCTTGATCGTTCAGGTGAGGGAATCATTCTTGTTCTTACACTACACTTATTCACATTGGCTGTTACTATATTATTATTAATTATGATTACTGTTATTATTATGTTGATGATCAAATGTACGTAAAAACAAAAAATGTGATTATTGCTTTACACCAGAAAACAGACTTTCTTACTGTCTTTTCTTTGAATGTCTTTGCAATGGTTTCAATGCCCCGTTCCCCTACATTTCCATTCTGTCCATACTATAACAATATTGATCCCTACATTTCATTTCACTTTATCATGGTCTTCAAAAGATATTGATTTCATATGTGTGGAGTAAGCAGCCTCCTTGATTTTGCTTACATGGTTTCACTAATTTATAATTTTGTAATGAAGTCATGAACAGCATTAGAACGGCAGCCATATAATTGGCTTGTATATGGATGGATTCATGTCTTGGGCTGCGTATGTACATAGGGGTCTTGCTTTGATTGTCTTGCGGAATGATGACATCAGGCAAAGACACAAAATAGGACCACTGATGATTTACTAGAAAAGTCGCTCCAACATTGCTGATAGTGATAGCATAGGCTTGGGGTAAGGGGTTGTTGAGTCATTTGAAGGCATGTTTCCCATGACGAGGTAGTTTAAGTTGAATATTTTTGCCTCAGGGTCACCTAAGAATGATGTAACCATTTTCCCACAAAGGTCCCATTTAGTCTATCTATTCAATGTCACCAACAAAAGGGAAAAACAGCAAAATTTATATCTATCGAATTACAAAACTACCGGCAATGAATAAACTTGCTTTTTCATCAAGGCATGTAGGTGATTCCCGACGACTAGTGAGGAAATATTTAAAAATGTTAAGCTTTTCTCTTTGCTAAACTCCTCCTTCCCCACCCTTTTTTTTTTTTTCACATTTTCCACATTAGTAAAGAAAATTGCCTTTATTTAGTGTGAGACAACTTTCATTTATTTCTCTCCTTACTATTGTTTCCATTGTCCTCTTGCAGATAAATAAACAGTTTGTGGACTGGAACACATTTTCTGTTTAACTTTTAAAAAAGAGCAGTAAAATGAAGGACGAGTGATTTATCTTGCTCATGAACGTGTATGGTACTTTAAAGTAAAGGAACTTGTGTACAATACTATCATATTCGTAGGTGCTGTTTCATTTTCTCGTTAAATTTTGATTTTACCACCTTAAATTCAGCAATGACGAGGGCAAAAACATCAGTGATATTATTATTTAGCATTGAAATCTTTTAATCGATTATAATTATGTACATTGATATTGTTTTACGAAGGGAGATTTGGTGATGATGGGTTTTGTACTTGATGTTTTGTTTTGTTTTTCCTTTTTTGTCATTATATTCTTTTATAAATTGGGTCTTTTTTAACAACAGAAAAATCAAATGTAATTTTATATACCCCTCACACACCCTTCACACACCAAAAAGATAATGACAAAGAAAACTGGGGTGGTGTGTGTTTTTGTGGAAGCCGTGATTGGTCTGTGTGTCATCACCACCTGATTGACTACCTAACTGTGCTTTCCTGACTTTCGTTTTCGAATCCTCTCTGATCTATGCTAGATTCTCAATAAACCTGATACAAATTTTGTACGATCAATTCATATTCTTGTGTTTGTTTCTTTCTTTAATGTGATCATCATAACACAATGTACAGCTGACAGTTAGACATGTCCTTAATAACTTGTTTAGTTTGAATCAACAATGTAACCTAAATTTTCAACAGTTATTCTTCTAACGTCAGTTGATGACTGACTTGAACTGGGGTGTTAACCTTTAATCTTAATTCGACTTAACTATGAAAAACTGCTATCCTCCATTAATTTGGTTTTTTTTTTTGGTTTTTTTTCCTTTCATTATGTTATAGTTGTATAGACTCCACAGTACTGAAACTGAGAGGGAGCGCTGATTTTGTCTAGTGTACTCGCATTATCTATGGTGCAAGATATGGAAGACTTGTCAATGGTCTACAGATTGGAAGCTCCAAGAATTTGTCATGTTACATAAGAGTGCAAAGACTGCAACAATTAAAGAACAATTGCACTGATCAGTCATGTCAGTAAAATACTGCTGATAATAATTTTAAACAGGCTGAAACAAAAGTAGAGGAAGTGCTATCTGACTGTCGGGCAGGCTATAGGAAAAAGAGGGGAACAATAGATAGGCTGTTTGTACTCCAGATATATTTATTTACAGAAAAGATTAGAAACAGACCAAGAGATGTTCATCATTTTCATTGACTACAGTAAAGCGTTTGATATTGATAGCGTGATTCACAAAAGTCTTTTCCACTTCATGATCAAAATGGGTTTTCCAAGACATCTGGTTACCCTCATAGCTTCGTTATAGGTATATTAAAAAAAAAAGTATATCCATTTTTCAAAATTTTACAAGAGAGCAAAAAAACAACAAGCAAACCGTTTTTTCTCGCTCCTGTTCTAACGATTTGAGATATATAATATATTACCTTCAAATTCGGACACAATGTGTAGAATCTACAATTCAATGGCACATACTCAATTTCAAGCATAAAGCCATAGTTTACTGATAAATACGAAACTGTTTTTTTTTTATTTTCATAAAAATAGTCGTCATTTTCACAAAAAGACTATATCCCACATACTGTCTTTCTACGACGAAAAATATCAGATCACCATAAACCCTCTTTTCACTGAAAGACAGTATATCCCAAATACTGTCTTTTTATGAAAACACAAGACTTTCGCCAACTGCCGTCAAACATCAATTCTATTGATTTTAATAACAGTATATCCCACATTCTGTCTTTTACTGAAAAACACTAGACCCCATTTTTGCAAGATACATACATCACACATGATTAACATGTATAACACCAAATTCTTTTAATTTTAAGTGTTCTTATCCATATAGACTATAACAAATTCTAACACCAACGGTGGTAAAACACAACAGTCACGGTGGTAAAACACAATAGTCACGTATATAAACCACAAAACATAGATTACGATTTTAAAGAAATAATTGGGGCATGTTCGATTAATCATGCACTAACTACAGAAAATTTACCTCTTTCCTGTTTGCATACTGTTTAAAACGTCGCATGACTACTTCCAAAGGCATTACTAATATTCAGGCATGATCAAGTGTTCTAAGTAAAAGTATTTACTGACCACAAGAATTGTACCATCTGTCACTTTAGGAGTATACTTAAAACTTCTGGTTTTCTTTTTATCATCATTTTGTATCCCTTTATTTTGAATGCCACATTTATTCACTGTTGTGGTATTCCAAAGACCAAAATTATTTGTTATTTTTGTTAATGCACAATCGATCGATTTCAGAAGAAAAAAAACGGTGTACGAGTTCTGATCATCCTAGTTTTATTTTAGTCTTAGGGCTCCTCTTACATGTCTGCCAATGGATGTAACGAGATGGGACAAGATGCACACATATAACCAGGTTTGGAGACAAGGTGAGAGAATCTAGACTGAGATGGTTAGGCTATGTTCAGAGGAGAGATGAAGAGTGCATTTATTGTATGAGAATGCTGAAGATGTGACTACCAGGTGGGAGGAAACGAGGAGGAGAAAGAGGTGGAGGAGGGGGAGGAGGAGAAAGAGGTGGAGGAGGGGGAGGAGAAGGAGAAGAAGAGGGAGAAGAAGAAGAATGTAAATGGCGCTTGCAGAAACATATTATGAATCTATTGATACTTGGCATCTTCCACCGTACGAGTCTTCAGGTTCCTAACAAGTAAGTATATTAACAATTAACAATTACAAGTGAAATCATCTCACTGGATAGCATAGCATTCCAATATTTTAAAACCAATCGTGGCCTCGTGTATTATCATTTAAAGTACATCCAGCTTTCGGTGTTTAATCATTTTCATAAAAAGACAGTATATCCAGGATATGCAGTCTTTTCTTGAAAAAACTTGCGCGGACGTTTGCGCATTTTCACATGAAGACAGTATATCCCGGATATATATACTGTCTTTATGTCAAGACGATGTCATTTATTTTTCCACAAGTGGATATATACTATTTTTTTCAAACAGTGATTCTGACGTTATTTATCAAAATATCGATACAGGACCCAGCTCATTCGATCCGCCGTGTTGTTGTTTTTTTGTTTTTGTTTTTTGTTTTTGTTTTTGTTTTTTTGTTTTTTTACAGGCATGCCAATAACTCAATTTCGGTAAAAAGTGGATATACTGTCTTTTTAAAGAAAACTCCAGAATTTATAATGATCAAAAAGCAACAATCAAATGGAATAATGAAAACTGCGAATGTTTTAAAATCACTAGAGGGGTAAGGCAAGGTTGCAATAGATGCATCCTGTCTCCACATCTCTTCAGCATATAAATAATATACACTGAACTTGTCAAATTTACGCTCTGCAGATGACACAGGATTACTGGCAGACAACATTACAATTACAGTCCCTAAGAGGATCCTGAACAGGGTAGACCGGATTGTAAAGGGCTGGATTTAAATTCAAAGAAGACAAAGGTTATGCATGTTGCAGGCAAACATAGACAGGACCAGATCATGCTAAACCAAGTCCCTCTAGAAAATATCAAGGACTTTAAATATTTGGGTTCAGTCAAAACATACGATAGAAAAAAAAAATGCTCAAGAGACATAATAATGAGAATTGGAATGGCCAACAACAGCATGGTTCAACTGAACAATATTTAGGAAGACCACAGCATAACAGCAGACCGATGAAACTCTTAAAATGTCTTATCTGGCCAGGGATGTTATGCGGTTGCGAGGCATAGGCAATGAAGAAAGAGGATGAAAGAAGAGTGGAAGCAGCAGAGCTATGGTTTTACCGAAGACATTCTGAGGGTCAAATGATCGGTGAGGCGCTCAAATGAAAGCAAACTGAATGAGTTGGGTACTAGTACTTCATGCAAGCTCCTAGTGCCTCTAATATTCACTTTTGAGCTCTCCACTGTGGCATTCTGTTATAGTGCCTTGTACAGTACTAATACGTGTACTCATACAACAGAGGAAACTGAAATATGTAGGACACGCAATCCGTAATGGGAGAACAGACTTGATGTCCATTGTCCTCCAAGGCCAAGTGGAAGGAAAGAGAAACAGATGACACATCACATACATCAGTGGCAGGGAACTCAAGGAGGCAGTCAGACTTAGCCAAGATCGAGAGTGCTGGAGGCAACTTGTGAGGACATCATGTGCAGTGGCCAGCAGTTTCCGGTGACGTCGACAGGTGACAGGTGACTCGTGTAGAGGAGATTATACTAAATTATAGTTTATAGTTGGACAGGTGACTCGTGTAGAGGAGGTTATACTAAATTATAGTTTATAGTTGGACAGGTGACTCGTGTAGTGGGGATTATACTAAATTATAGTTTATAGTTGGACAGTTGACTCGTGTAGAGGAGATTATACTAAAATCGTGTAGAGGAGATTATACTAAACTCGTGAAGAGGAGATTATACTGAATTATAGTTTATAGTTGGACAGGTGACTCGTGTAGAGGAGATTATACTAATTATAGTTTATAGTTGGACAGGTGACTCGTGTAGAGGAGATTATACTAAATTACAGTTTATAGTTGGACAGGTGACTCGTAGACAAGATTATACTAAATTATAGTTTATAATTGGACAGGTGACTCGTGTAGAGGAGATTATACTAAATTATAGTTTATGGTTGGACAGGTGACTCGTGTAGAGGAGA
>JBCJKE010114649.1:0-10969 GCA_039654525.1 Melibe bucephala
AAGAAGAAGAAGAAGAAGAAGAAGAAGAAGAAGAAGAAGAAGAAGAAGAAGAAGAAGAAGAAGAAGAAGCAGGTGGAGGAGGGGGAGGAGGAGGAGGAAGAGGAGGAGGGGAAGAAGATGATGATGAAGAAGAAGGAGGAGGAGGAGGTGGTAGTGGAAGAGGAGGAGAAAGAGGCGGAAGATAAGAAGAAGAATACGGAGGAGGAGGAGGAGGAGGAGGAGGACAAGAAGATGAATAAGAAGATACTATTACACTCTGCACATTATATACGGCACAGGTATAGGCTACATCATATAATACATATATTGATGTTTTGAATTGAATGCTTCTCGCATCTCAGTCATTGGAGCAGAACGCCTTAGTAATTTCGTAATTTCGGTGATTGTCTTCGTCAGCCTTTCCTATTCTTTGCGATTCTGCGCAAATTATTTTAGATAGATACTATTAAAAATCGTTCAGTTGCTATTTTTCATCTTCAAGTGTAAATATTTATTCGTATTCATACTTCCCTGGTATTTTTAAATTATGGTGTATACTTAGGGCCTATATTTTAAAGAGAAACTTTACAAGATTAACATGTAAATACTAGCAATTTAATTACAAGTTGGCTCTTTGACAAGAATACCTACGCAGTTGACTGAGTTTGACAACTTTTATGAAGAAGAATGAAGAATGTTGGGTTTTAGGGTAGGGTCCAGGAAACCTCAGGGTAGGATCAATTTGATACATTTTTTAGAGGACTGGCAATTGTTGTGACTGGCCTTCCTCTGAAATTATATTTATCTATATATCTCGTCTCTTTGTTGATTTTCATTTACTTATTTTTTCAAACAAGGGTGGGAACAGTGGGGAACGGACTATACTATGATATTTAATACTGTATTTTTACATGATGTGTATTATATATCGGAGTCTCCGATTATATTTATCACCACTCAAGGCTACCCACTATCAAGAGTGAGAGAAGAAAATTGACAGTTACTTCCCTGTAACGTGGTAATGTATGCTGCGCATGCCCTTACTCACTTTATTGAATCGGCCATGATTGTATGCTAGTCACTGACACTCTCCGAACCAGTCGTCACCGAACCGTGAACAGCTGATGTGAATTTCAAGTGTTTAATTTACTTTACAAGGCCCTTTTTTCGAAGAATTACATATACATTTCGACTGATTTTGAACAATGGCGGATCAGTCTACACCCCCAGATCTGTTTGACAGCCACCAGGAAGGTTCGGCGTTTTCCAATGATGATTTCGAGAAGTTGGATGCCCCAATGGACACCGGTATGGGTTTTGATCGTGACGAAGTGGCTGCTGCTGGTGCAGGTGCGTACGAACCAAGCCAAGACGCAGAAATCTCCACAACAACAGATGCTGATCTTTCGGGTGAGGAAGAAGCTGAAGAAGATCAGTATAACATAGGGGCTTCAGAAGCGGAGGCACATGTGCCTCATGCAGAGCCTCTTATTTCGTTGGGAGATGAAGATGAAGATGATTTTCCTGAAGTTCCAGTCCAGCCGTCTGCTCCAGTGCCTGAATATAATAATGAACCTCTTATTAGCTTTGATAGTTCATCAGATGATCTTGTGCAATCACATAAGCAACCAATTCCTTCTAGCACAACACCAGAGTCCATTCTTTCTTTTAATAACCCTGTTCCCCCACAACCCGATGCATTCAATGAAAAAGAAAAAAGTGAACCTTTAGAAGGGGAAAGCAAACAAGAAACTTCATCAGATCAAAGTGCAGTGGATGTGACTAAAGGTAATGATAGTATGGACGACTTGCAGTGCATTTCATTTTTCTGTCGTTAGTCCCAAGCTTTTCTACTCTTTTGTAACTATTGGCCATTTGATAAAAAGTGGCTTATTTATAAAACTAATCCAGATCTACACTAGATCTAGATCTAGATGTGAGCGCAAAAAAAATCAAAAGATGAAAATTGAAAATCAAAGCATGGCATGAATAGGTTTAGCTGAGCCTATATATCTAGATCTAGGTGTTATGGCCAACCTTTTACCCCTAAATTGTAAAGTAGATCTATTGCTTTTATTCTGGTAAAGTATAGGCCTTCCAAATGCGGTTACAATTTTATCCAAATCCAGTAGTAGAGTATCAGTGAATCCAACATGGCTATCAGTGAAACACTGGTTATCAATCAATAATTCTTCTAATATTAGGTGTAATTAGATCTAGATTCAAATATGACAGGGCAAATTGCTTCTGAACTTTTTGCAAAATTAGGCTTTTGTTGACAATACAAATACAACCCTAGATTGTAAAATTAAAATTGGTACCCGCCATCTAGGCCCAGAATCTAGTTAAAGAAAAATTTATTTTTTTTCATAGTCGTAATTTATTGCTTTCTACCCATATTTTTTTGTAGATTTAGGCGCGCATACAAATGACACTTTATATTTTTAGATCTTGTTCTCTGTGCAGTGTTGCTAGGTGTTTTTCCCCTGGACCCCTCCCACTACACTAATAACAATAACAACATATGATCTAGGACGTAAAATTCAACATGGATGAGTAGGCTAGTAAAGAAAATTGGGAGGAATTCCACCTTGTCTGCCAGGCAGGTTTCTTAAACAATACTAGAATACTGAGAAGGTAAACTGAAGTGAATCTTGGCTTTATTAGAGTATTATAAAATATATTAATGATGGCGGACCAGGTGGAATTTCTTCCAGAAAATTTTCTTCACTCTTTAATAAAGTGAAAAATATCCATAGATGTGCTCTGCTAAAAAATAATAGATTCTACACATATATATAAAATATCAAATTCGATCTTCCCTAAACCTCTTTCACACTAACCCACCAGTTGCCCTGTATTATTGCCTGATGAACTAGTTTCGCTAAATGTGGGGTTACCGTAGCCTGTCATGCTAGCCAGCTTGCATGCCTGATGAGGCAGTCACTGTGTCCATTATGTCAAAATTGTTTTGATTTTACGTGAGCATTGCCTAGTTGTTATTGATTAGAAAGTGTTGACTTGGAATGAAATAGATAGCAATGAAAAGGACGGAATAGTCCCCCACTAGTTTAATGATATGAGAACAATGCTGGAGCATACATTGTTCATAACTTGCGGCTATACTTGATATATATATACGAATGGGCATCTGGTTCAGGCAAGGCCCAACCTCTCAAAACTGAAAGGATCTAATAAAAGACTGATATATCCAAGTAATTTTTAAAAGCAAAATGAATATTCATGGCTGATAAAAAATAGTCGACTACACTAAAGGTGAACTCGTTTGATTTGATCTTCGTTCAACTTTTTTCTTTGGAACAATAGCTAACCTAATCCTTGGCCCACCAATCACCAATCGTTGCAGGCACCGTTCCGGATTAACAGTACAATGTACTAATGTTCTACAAGATACTATTGATTGCATCACTGTAGACAAGTGTTGATACCAAAGATGTTAAACTTTGAAGTCAAAGTTTAACATCCTTCGTTGTTGTTACACTGTCAGAATTAGGCTTAGGCTAGACAAGGATGACCACCTTGCTCTTGCAGCAAATGGAGGCTACGTTTACTATATATAATACGTGTGTGTGTGCAGTTTCGGATTAGGAAGTTATCACTGTTAATTATGCCTCACAAAGATTTGCTGGTTGTTAAACTTCAGATGTGTTGATCTTTTTACTACTCCCCCAACAAGATCAACTTCATTGTAGTTGAGTGTATTCACTATTCAGAATATTCCAAAATGAATATAACCAATGAAAAAAATGTTGTACATGTATGGCCAATATTAATTGTATTATTTCACTTGATTATTTGACTTGATCTTGTGAGCTAGAATGTAAAGCTAAAAATGATTTCAGTGTTCCCTTTATCCATTCAATTTTTATGTAATCATAATACATAAATTATTTTTTTTATTGACTTAAGTGTGTTGGCATCATTTGATGCTATCAAATTGGTAACAACAGGATAAAATTAATAACACTAATGGCAACCCCAACATTTGTACCTGAACTACAAAATACAAAAAATGCAAATATAGTGGATAGCAAAGACACGTGATTGGTGGGACAGAAAAATATACAGTATAATTCCTGAGAGGAAGAGTGTGTGTTACCAACCAATTCATGGACCTCATGCTCAACAATCCACATTTTAATATAATATATTATATATGCTAATCAACATGGTGGATCCAAAACCTCTCCAGTTTTATTTGCCCCGTGTTTCTAAGATTTTGCTTATAAAAGAAGACTGATAAAAGAGAAGACATTGTAATATAAGCATTGCATGACAACTGCTTGCTCTAATTTTATCCTGTTAGTTCAACCGGCATCATCAGTGTTCAAGTTTTTATGTGTAAACCATAGATTAATGAAGCAATTTATGACACTGAGCTGATGATTCTGAGGCATGTTTTATACTAAGATCAGGTCACTTATTAAAGGCCTTTCTTTTTATTTATTTTCTTTTTCTTTTTTCTTGTAATGAAACTGGAATGTTAAAATCACACTCAGAGTATTATTAATAGGATCTAGATGTAACCCAGAGAGTAAATTTTAGAAGAGAGAGCTGGATCGAGGGTTTTCTCTTGGTGATGCGAAGCCTTGTGTACTCTTACATGGGCACAGCCATTGAGATCAAGCTCTGTGCCTGCACTATATTGTACCAGTACCATGAGCATGCCCTGTTCATGGATTCTAATTCTAACACTCTGAAAGACATGACAGGGAGTAATTTCTTTTCTGTAATAATAATAATGATAATAGTCAAGAGAGTTCAGCCTAGTCAGAGAGACTCTGAAAATTACATATATAATATTAATAGAATAAAGAGATGGTCTATTGAAAGTAAAGAAAAAAGACAAGAAAAATTGAAAAGGAACTTATATCAAATTGTATATGTTTACCATAAAAACAAAACTTTGAAAAGAAAAAAAGAAATTATAATGTAGTGTAGGCTAGGTAAAATGCCTTTACAATAATGAAACATGGTTTCTTGACCTTCGAGAATAAAATAAATAATAATATTAACTGTACTGGCAACTTTTAGTATTCAGGAATGGTGGAAGTTCACATATAATAATGTCTTTACAAAAGAAGAATCATTTCATTTTTATTAATTAATTTTCAGTCTATTCATTGCATGTTTCTGACTCTAGATCAAATTTATTTCTAGGTATATTGTACTCTTTTACAAAAAGTAAAATGATACAAAAAAATGTAAAAAATACAAGCCGATACTCTAATAGTTAATTTCAATACAGTAGTCGCCATCTTATAAACCATCTTCTTATAGATAGCCCCCTTGAGTTAACACCGCACTGTTTTCAATAGTTTTCCTCTCATTTAAAATACCCCTCTAGTAACCCACCTCTGAAGGTCTTTTTAATAATGATAATAACAACAAATATAATAGTAATAGTAATAATAATAATAATAATAATAAATAGAGCTTAAATATCTCATTCAAGGGAACAAGCTCTAAGTGCTGTACATTATTTTAAACAAGAATAATGTTAAAAACAGTTTTAAAATTATATGGCCACATTCAAGAAAAGCAGAGCATTTAAATCACGTTTAAAAATTGAGAAATGTAATATTGGTAGATCTTAACTAATTTAAGAGCGCATAAACTATTTGTATAAATGTACTGTTCACCATATGAGAATAAAATATAAAAAAGCGAGTTGTGGTCCTCAATTAGACGATCTCATTAGAGGGCGCTTCTTTAATTACCAAAGGCAAGTTATTCCAAGCAACTGCTGCAGAGTATTATAATGATCGAGAGCCAGCATGCTTTTTAACTCAAAGAGCTCTGTTTTGTTAAGTCCTGAGAGAGAGAGAGAGTTCCCAAGAGAGTTGACTGGTCTAAAGGTTTTCAAAAAATGGGTCATATAGATGGGAGGAGAAGGAGCCTTTGAGTGTTTTGTAAAGTACTAAGTTGGACCGAAATTTGTTTTGAAACTGGAAGCCAATGTAGTTTTTTTTTTTGAAAGAGGACTTGCTCTTTCAAATTTACAGGTTTTTTTTTTTTATTGTTAGGAGCACAACATTGTTCTAAACAACTGCAAACGAATGATTTTAATATTTTTAATAAGATAATAACTAGTAATTATTAACCTATTTCTGTAGTCATCACCAAACTTCTGACATGCAGATTGGACCAGTCATGAAATACCTTTAAGCAAAGCTCATGAATGTTTGAAGTTAATTTGTAGAACGTCAGATTGTGAATAATTTGTCACTCAAGGGACCTTAAAAACAATTCCGTTGAAAGAAGACACTTTTTTTTTAGTCCGTTCTTTTCTTCCTTTCCCAGAGATATTCCTCTGAGTTTTTGGTTTGTTTGGGTTTTTTTTTACCGAAGGCCATTTACTACACCTTTATTACTATTTCTAGTCATTAGTCTTTGATAATGCTGAAACAGAAAATAGCATCTTTGCTTCATAACACTTCATAACATAATATCAGCTTTAAAAAAAAAAAAACAACAATTTGAAATGTGAAGGATTTATTTAAAGGTTGTTTTGGGGTTGTTGTTTTTTTGTTTTGTTTTTTTGTGTGCATGAATATGTATAAAGCATATTATTAAAATATATCTGCAAAGTATTTCCACTGCATCATTGATCTATTTAACTTTTTTCCTTTTTTTTTTTTCTGTTTAAAATCTTTGGTATCTGATATGTTTGGATTGTTTGCTTTCCATTTCATGTAGTCTTTAAAAAAAGAAAGAAAAAAAAGCCTCTTTTCATTGTATCACTTTTACTCTGGTTGTCGAAGTAAATCATTTGTTATCTATGATCTGTCTTTGTAATTATTGTAATATACACACTTACATTTTCCTCTTCTGAATATATGTGCAAAATCGAAGAAATTTGTTTTGCTAGATGATTTGATGAGGCACTGAAGCAGCGGCTGGTAAAGTATGAATTGAAGGTTTTTGGTATTTGCTTCAAATAGTGCTTGGTTTTGGGGTTTTGTTGGGTTTTTTTTAATCCCACTATTGACTGATTGCAGCTGCACTGCATTGAAGTGATGAAACAAACCTCCTTTTAAATTTTTTTTTTTTTTTTATCAAAATCAAAGCAATTCTTTTTAAACACACAAGAGTACAATAGTGAACACCAGGAAATTGTAATTGTAGCTGGTAATGGTAATTTCTGTTTAAGAAAAATGAAAACCATGGCTGAAACTGGTAAGGTAATTACAGTGAAATTTAATTAGAGAAGTAGGGTTATGGTAAAACCTATGGCTGTCTTCATCATCTTTGAAAATCCCCTCTATCCTTCACTCACTGTAGTCACATACAAAAGGTGCTCTGTGCAATATATCTTGCATACTACATAGACAATTTTTCTTTCTGACTTTATTTTTTGTGTGCATATGCCCTTTCATTAACTAATGATTCATATGACTTTCTATTTGTGTCACATCCTATCTCAATTATATGACATACTGTAAGTCAGTCAGCCTCCTTGAGATTTTATGCACAGTATGATATTGTTGTACATGTAATGTTGCGATTTATTTTAGATCAGGTAAATAACATACACCAGTTTAAATAGTATACATATTTGCCTCGCTTAAAAGAATTCATTCAATTTCCATGGCTTGAGCACCTCTGTTAATGGCTTTGTGAAGAAGTAAAATAAATCTTATCTTCAGGCACAATAATTTTTATGCATTTTATGATTATGCTCGTTATACATGTACTTAAATAGATCTAGATAATTCAGTATTGTTACATATTCTCCTGGGAAGACCTTAATTTTAAAATTTTGTTTTACATCAAAAAATGTAAAGGTTTGAATTGAATAGAACAACAAAATAATTCTGTTGTCTCATAAAACAGATATAAATGCTTTTAAGATTAAGAAACATCACAAGGTTATTTTTTTCATCTTTCCTTTTATAATACATTTTGTGTATAATCTCATCTAGTTTGAACAGCAATAGATACTCACTCTCACCCTACTGGCAACTTTCCTTTTAGTTTGTTTGTACCAGATATAATGTTTAAACATGCATCTTGGGGATGGCTTTGCTATTGATCTTTTTTATAGGGAAATTTTGTCCTTTGCCTTTAGTTGGATTTTACACAAGTTAATGTAAATACACAGTTTTGATTTAACTCTTTATATGCTCTCAGAAAGGAAATTAATTGTGCATGTCAGATTACACATAGAGAGGCATGATAATATTGTAAGGAGTCCAGTGAATTTTTCATTTCCTTCGACTTTCAAATTAAGTTGCATTAATAATATTTTGACACATGGATACATGCATTAATTTGCAATAACTCGTTTTGATATAATGTAATGAACTTACCATATATATCTTATTTCTTTACAGGGTCATGGCTGAAAGGAGTGGATCCTAGAGGTATGGTTTGATTTAATATATTTTGAAATTAAGTGTTGCTGGAAAGTAAACTTGAATCATTTTAATCAGTTCCTGCACCTTTTCTTGTTTTACTTCCTATAAATTTCCCTCCTCTTTTGTGTTTTATCATAATTTAAGAAATCGAAGTTCGTTGTAAAATTAATGGTGTTCGATGTTGTCACATATGTAATGTAAATGCATGCTTGTGATTTTTGTCTAATATAGATATTTAACGTTGGATTTCATGTGGTTTATTTTTAACTTCGACATGCATTTTTCCAATTTCCTGGACTCAAGTTTTGATAGTTTTGATTCGTTCTTAATTGGATTTCTCATTGTTGTAATGTGGGACCCTGTTGCTTAAAAATGTTTTCATATATATATATGTATTGATTTCTGTATAGTATAGTATATTCGGAGTAGTAAAATCAAATATTTGCAAGTTATTTTCATTCTAAACGTCTCCACATGAGCACTTTAAAACTAGCAATAAAACCAAAAAGACAGTCACAGTTGCCTTTTATTTTTATTTAAACCAAATGCTTTTCAAGAAGCTCCAGCCTAGAATTCAAGAACCTCAAGTTTACATATTGGGTCACTGTTATTGTATGGACAAATATGAGCCTGTAATTGTTGTTCAATCAAGTGTACTCATGCTTTCGTTTTCTCAATGGTACTACTTGAGAAGGAAAAAAAAATATTTTAGCAGCATGGTATATTTACATATATTTTTGTAGAATTTGAACTTCTATCTTTTAAAGATGCACACTTATAATCAATGCTCATGTATTTCTGTTATGAAACATTTCATTTCATGAAAATGTGCGCACAGCAATGATGAAAGGCTTGTTTTGTCATGTTTTTAATTTTTGTTGTAGTATCTTTAGTGGTTCCCACTCAGTAGTATTGTCCATCCTCATGGAAAAGTGAAAAATGGAGACACTGATTTCTAAAAGTAAAAAAATTTGTTAATAGGTTTGCTGGGAGGTGGAGGCGGGTGTTGTTTTTGTTTTTTTTATTTTGTGTAATCCATGGTTGGCTGTCTTCTTCTGGGGATGATTATTTTTTTGTTTCTATTTGAATCCAAAGTTACAAGTGCAGTCATATTGTTTCTACATGTATTAGATGTGATAAGGTATCCAAAGCATTTTTCTAGTGGAAATTATATATATGCTTACCGTTGTTTTATTATAATATTCATTTGTTTATTTACATTTAATACCATGAAAATTTGGAAACTATCCATCTAATTACCGCTGACTGATTTCTACCACACTCTTTTTTCAATACTAATGTGATATTGTTTTGTTTTGTTGTTTTTTGTTTTTTTCCTTTGAAGCGATCATTTCTAATCATTAATAGACAGAACATTACTTAGCAGTCTGTTACATTTTATGTTAAATTTCGTTTCTCTGGTTTGGGTTTTTGGTGTTTTTTGTTGGTGGTTGTTTTTTGTTTTTTTATTATTTGGTTTTGGTTTTTTTTCTTTTTGTTTTGTTTTTTTTTTTTTGGTTTTTCTTTTGTTTGTTGTTTTGTTTTGTTATTTTTTCTTTTTTTTTGTAGTTTCAATTTATTCTGTAATTTTGTTATGTTATGAAATTCACATAAACAGAGGCAAATGAGGGTGATTTCCAACAGCCATGTAAGTCCTTTTTACTATCGCTACTACAGTAGGCGGTTTCTTTTTTGTTTCTTTTTTCCCCTCTTTGTTGTTTCTTTCCGCTTACTTTACCTATGATTTGCATTTCCTTGCAAGAGTCATGATTTCACGGAATTGAATTTTGGTCATTGTGTGAAGTACTATAATAATAATTCGTTCCTATCTTCGTGAGTAACCTATGCATGAAACATGAAATAACTTTCTTTTTTTTTTTTTTAGGGGGTTAGCTGTTTATTATATATATATCTGCAAGGTTCGTTCCACCCACCCTTTCCTTTTGGCCTGTAAAGCCTCTTGTTAAATTGTTTGTTATGCTTGTCAATCAGCTCTCTTTTATGCTTGGATCTCTCTTGTGATGCGGGAATTCGTCTCCATAAATCGCCCCTTGTTTCCTTGCATGCAGTCAAAATAGTGTTACTGTACTGCCTTCTTAATCGAACCTAAAAAGTCATTTGAAATGCGCAAAGTTTGTTATGCTTTTATTTTTATTTTTGTTAGTGTCAGAAGTGATAGACATTATCTTTCCCTCCATGCATTTTCTATCTACGCCCTCCCCCGAAAAAAAAAAGTAAAAAAAAAAAAAAAATAGAGATGAGTGATTTGTGGGGTTTTTACGCTATATATACTTAACTAGAGAGTTTGGTTCTATACGCTGAAGATTTTGTATTTGATGCTAGTTTCTGAAGATGGGTCCCCCGCGCACCCCCGTCATATATTATGCACTTACCCACCCACCCACTCATTACAATTCATCTCTGACTGTCTCTCCCCCCCCCCCCCTCAATCTCTCTCTCTCCCTCCATCTCTCTCTCTCTCTCCATCTCTCTCTCTCTCTCTCTCCATCTCTCTCTCTCTCTCCCTCTCTCTCTCTCTCTCCCTCCCTCTCTTTCTCCCTCCCCCCCCCTCTCCCTCCCCCCCCCCCCCCCCTCCCCCTTCTTTCCCC
>JBCJKE010114760.1:0-10966 GCA_039654525.1 Melibe bucephala
AAATAGGAACACAAAAACAAATCTGATTACAACAGCACTCTAAAGAAAAGTAGATGCAAAATGAAATAGAGGAAGACCATTAATCTCATATATATTGCAAACATCACTGAAAACAGTGGCCTGACTCTGAGTTACAAAAGCAGTGACCGGCAGGAGTGGCCTGTGATTTTGGCATAAATTGGGGCAGTGACAACTGATTACGGTGACAGGTGACGCCTCATTGCCTTCAGTAGTTGAGACCTTTAATTATGTAAGTCAATCAAGTTATGTAATCTAATGATCACTTGATAGCACAGATAGCCAAGTTTAGGCAAAGCTTGACACTTGAGAAGAGAGACTCTGCAGTCACTGGTTGTCACTTCAGCAGACCTGATCTTAACAACCATCCCAAACAATGTCTCCCCCACCCTTCTTTCAAGACAGAGCTCACACATTTAGATGAATGTAGAACCCTTCCCTTCCCATTTCCATCCCTTCTTAAATGACTGTCACATATGATGTGCAAAGATTTATTGATTTATACTAATTTATTGTTGTTGTTTTTCCAAGTTGGATTTTGCAAGGTCTTTTTGTCTTGTTGGTCTAGGCAATGAATGTAGGCATATAATTGCTCTTACTACTATGTCATCATGTTTTATGATAAAGCATCACCAATAGGCCTACATGTATGCCTTGGTGTAAAGCAGTATTATGGCTATCAGCATAAACATAATAAGGTTCTTTCTTATTACTGCACTTCATCATGTTTACTGATTTTTAGATGACGGATTTTTGCCATGGAAAAGGGATTTGTCAGTTATTTGAAGATTGAACATTTTTTAAAGTATTACTGTAATCTGGATGACTTCAGCGTCCTTATGTCCTTATAATGTAGGATACAATAAAAGTTTTCCATCTTTATTCATCTACTCAGCAACCAGGTCTATTGTATTTTCAGAGTCCTCACATCTATATCTGTGATTACCACAAGACACAGATTCAAAATATTCGATCGAAAAGGAAGCGCAAAGACAGTGAGGATGATGTGACTTATCATGATGGGGAAGAGGAAACTGTTGAGGTTAGTTATTTAAATTCTGTATTTTATTCTTCATTTTCACAGTGCTGTTGTTTTCTCATGCTTTATTGCATAATTTTGGTTTTTTTATGTTGCTAAGCTATGTTTCATATGCACAGTTCTGCATAAAAAAAACCCCCCAAAAAACCAACAGGCGAGAGGCACCTGAAATCATTTTTAGCCACAGACATCAGTTGTTTTTTTTTTTTTTATAAAAAATGGTTTTCTGGATCATTAGATGGAGACTTGTGAATTATTGACGTTTTATAATCAAGTTATTTTTTCTTACCAAGGATGGTTTAAAGAATGGTTTTTAGTTTATTTGTCAACTATTTGTTGATCATTGAATGGTTGTATATTTAGAGAATTTTCCCTGCATATTCCCATTTATAATAAGATATTGTGTTAGATCTACATGTTTTATTCTAAATATGTAGATAAACATTGTTTAAACACTTTGTAACACCTTCATCCAAGTTGTAGAAATTAAAAATAAAGTGAAATTATGTGGTACATGGGGCAAAATAATGTCAACCGAGTTGGGCATCTGGCATCTGGACTGAATTGTGCAATATTATTATTATTATGTACATATATTTACTATAATGTGTTCAAAGTCACTTAATGTGAAAATTTTGTCATGCATTTGTTCACATTAACATTTGATCCACTCAGTAATTTTTTTTTGCTTTTGCCTTTCTAACAGATTGATTTTTATCAAATGCCCATGAATACATTACGGAGGTATAAACGGCACTATAAGCTGTCCACAAGACCTGGTTTAAGCAAAGCTCAACTTGCAGATGTAAGTATTGTCTTTTGCACCAATTTTATATTTCATTCAGTATCTTGAGTGCAATATCCTGTTCATTTGAGTGCTTTTTTATGAAATGGGGTGCTTTGGGAATTTCTTCTTTATATAAGCAAGAAATAATTCAGAACTGTTTGAAACTTACCATGCTTCCTTCTTCATGATTTGACTATGCACATCATAAATTTAATGTATTTCAAATGTTTATCTGTGAATTATTAAATAAATTAAGGTAGACAAAAGTTCTCTGTCACCCTGTGTAATGTTCTTTGACTTTTCTCCATAGACTGATATACTTTTTGATTATCAAACCAGCCTCTGTTCAGTTATGATCATGTTTTGATGAAATTTTGAGATCAATCTTGTGAGCTTCTGCTTTCTAAAAGTCTGTGGTATTTATGCGAAATTTCTGATAAAATGTAAATGTATGGAGGAGACACTCGATCTAGCTCGATTGGTAAGATTTGTGAGTATAAGTAAGCTGTTGTGTTATCTTGCTGCCATCTTATTGTCTTCCCTCTTTTTTTAACACCAAAGAATGCGTTCTTTGTTCAATTGTGAAAAACTCTTCTGATTAAGTAGGAGATGAAGCATGCATTCTGTTTTGGGGCATTAGGCACCTTATGCGAAGATATGTAAATAGGGGGTCCGAGAGGTTGTATACCTTGCAAAGAAATCATAGTTACCTTTGAAGAATACTTTGATTTTCTTCCATCTTCATTTGTGGGTTTGAAGTCAAGTTATGTAATCCATTGTGCCATTTTCTAAAAGTTCTAAGATGTTTGTGCATATGTCATGGCAATTGCTGCTGTATTTTGGGGAGGTTTAGGTGAATGTGTGTTTGCTATTTGGAGAGTTAAGTTTCAACATGTTTTTTTCCATGATTCCCACCTAACTTGACCCACATTTTTCGGCAGAATGTTGTTATTGTGTCAGGTGAGCATGTTCATAATCATCTATAAACTTTCTCTTGTCTGTAATTCCTGAATCAAATCCTTTCTTCTCTGATGAACAATTTTAATCTGGTTTTCACAAAATCTTGAATTGATTTTTTGCTAAGCTCTCACAAAGAAGCTGTACCTTCCATTTCCATGGTCACTCCTACCTCTTTCAATGATTTGCTATGCAACTGTTCTTTTCACCAGCTTAGGCCTTGTGCTCGTTTCTTAACTATAGTTTGTTTACTTGAAATTTTGATCTGCCCTTACCCTCTGCTGTCTTCCACATTTCTTGCCTACATGTAATTAGGACCATGGCTAGTTTTCGCATGCTGTGACTGTGAGTCTTCAGCATTTATTCCCACATTTTGCCTAACTTTAATCAGTTGTGCCCTAGTTCTAGTTTTTATTGTATTTTTTCTTGGCACCACAATTTTATGTTATACGATTGGTTGTTCTTTTCTTTAACATTAGTACAATTGTCCTTTATGGATCACTTTATAGTTTACGTTTGGTCAGAGTTGTTAGAATTTCCTTGTTTTCAAAGAGGATATGCTTCAGGTTTGTTGATAGTGTTGGAACGACTCAGTTCTTCAATTTCATACATTTTTATCATGGGAGATGTTGTGTTTTCTTTTGTTTGTTGCCTTGATAAGTAAGCAATTGGGTGCGATGCACTTTTGTCAGGTGTAGCAAACTGAAACAGTTCCTGTGTCAAAGATGTTTTTGTGTATTCATGTTGACTGTGGCTAGCAAAGTGATTTATATGGCCCCAGTTGTCAACCATTGCTAGTGTCTCCATTTCCAGTGTTAGGTATGTATTGTACGTATACAGTTGCCCATGTAAGAATGGGCATGTATAACATGCATGTGGCCACTGTGTATAAGAAATATCCATTTTGAGTGTTTGGGTAAGCATGATATTCATTAGATGTTTGATTATAGTTTGATACACTTTCATTGGCAGTAGTGTTGTCTATTATACAGGCATAATGCTGTGGTGCAGGCAGGCCATTTGCCTTTGTGTCACATTAGCTGTTTGCTAATTTTTGCTTGTGGCTACTCACTGAATACAATGCTTCATCCAAGGACAGATCAAATGCGATGCAGTCCAAATTTATCTACTTTTCTCCAAAGCATTGCAAATAGCGTTGATTGATGCAATGTCATAGTGACGCTGTGCATCACAGGCTGTTTGATATTACTTAAGGTTTATCTACCTGGAGTGTTTTTTAATGGAGTCCCCTTTAATGTCAAGGCTGCAAATAAGAAACAGATCATTTTCAACTGAAGCACAAGCACGCAGCCTATGAAAAGATTTTTTCTTTGTTTTTTAGTGTAGGTAAGTTTGCCACACAACCTACACAAAGTGTCCAGAGCAGACATATGTTTATCGTGTAAATGATCCATCTTTTAATGATTCAAATGGAACATTACATTTGTATATTTCTACCATAATGACAAAACAGACAAACACATCAAAGAGATATTGCAATAAGAAATGGCCTTGTGGTGGCTGGACTTTTGCTGTAAACTGTGATCACCTAACTGATGTAGAACTTAATGTTTAAAAATTTGCCCATTGGAGATTTGTCTTATTGTTTCCCTCCAGATGTCTCTTTCATGTGCAAGTGTTTTTAAAGGTCTGGAGGTCATTTATTGATTCTTGGGTTTTTGGCATATGGTGCGAATATTGATTTGCATTTTAAGTTTTTAATTTGGCTGCCTGATAATTTTGTCAGCTTTAGAAGGGAGATGGGTGTTCTTCCTTTGTACTTAAGGCAATAAAATAATATTGCAATAAAGACCCACCTAAATTTGTGCTGGATACAAAAATGTGGTCAATCTGCCCTTTTGAAAATGGTTAAAATGAAGAGCTCTAGTTAATATAATACTTCCCTCGGCAATTGTGCATAATCTAAAAACAGTAGATCTAGACATTTGGATCTGGATATAAGCATAGATTTTAGCATTGTATACTGATTTAGCCAGTCTCTCAACACACTGTTCTTATGTGTGCAATATTTGGAAGAATTAGAAACATTAATGTGTAGGACTGAAGATTAACTTTGTGGGCTAAAATTATGGAAAAACAGCATAAACTCTGTCTCTTCTGAAGGGTCAATTGAGTCAAGGGAAATACCCAAATGTTTCACTATAAATGTAGAATGCTACCATGTACACGATTCTGCTTCCAATAAAAAATCTTTGTTTTAATGATATCATTTATATAAAATGTATGTTTCAATAGTTTTGAATTAAATTCATTTGATTATAAGTCTACCTCTCATTTCCTCAGGCTGTTGCAAGTCACTTCAAAACGATTCCAGTTGTCGAGAAAGAAACCCTCCAAATGTTTTTTTACACAACAAAAACAAAGAAGTATGATGGAAAGGATACAACATCTTAGTTGATGATGTCCAGTTTTTCTTGAATCATATGTCATTGCTTGTCTTACGAAAGTTTCTTGAATAATTGAAATAATAAATCTTATTGCACACAAGGAAAAGCATGTATGTTGCAGTGATGTAAGGACAGTTGACACCGCCAATATGCACTGTTTGGATGGAGACTGAAGCATGCTTATACAATGTAGTTGATGCATTCTTGAGGATGAAATATATTAAAAAAAACCCACTCAAATTTCTTCCCCTCCATGCGTTTTTAGGTTTTTATTATCACTTCACTCCATCCTGCGTCTGAGTAGTCTTCTTTTATCCAGTGCTGACTATAGGTTGAGAGCTTATCACAAGTCGAAAGCAATAAACCTACACGAAGTAATTTAAATGGGTATATCTAACCTGTCACATCACATATCATAGTGATTGTGAGAGTTTGCACCCTATTGGTATCTGAAAGTCCAGGCTGATTGAACAAAGCTCTCTAGTGCCTATGTGCATGCTAAAGTTTGAAGCATACTTGTTGACGGTGTCAAATGAACTTGTCATTTGTCAGAATAATTATAATTGAGAATCTTTCAGCTGAGTGCTCATTTCCATTTTCATATATATACTTTATAATAAAGTGTATAATGTAGAGTGGCAGAGACATATATGGATACTTTTGTATTTTTCACTGACTCTTCAATGAAATGAAAGTACTCTTGTTCTCGATCTTTTCTTGTTGTAACAAAACTGTGTTAAGACTGTTAAGGGATGGTTGAGTTTTAATCATACAAATGTTTACATGTCATTTGTCATAATAATAGATGCCCTTTGTGCTTCAATTTAAACTATAAAAAAACAAACAAACCATGCTTCATTTTTTTTTTTTTAATTGATGAGGTCCAATAACATAACATATATCATAAATATCAAATAGTTTGTAATGTTAGTATTTTTAAGCAAGCTATATGAGTTTCTGCACTTCACATCTATGTAGACAGAATTGTTTCAATTTTAATTGATTTGTTACTCCACTCTATAAAAATTGTGAAAATGTCTTGTGACTACCATCTGTTCTCTTATAACATTGGACTGCCTAGGTAGGCGATGCAAGTGTAAAAGATAGGGACTCATACGGGAAACCATAGTGATATCTTGATAATAGTAATAGAAGTAGAAGAAGCAGCAGCAGTAGTAGTGCCAGCTATTCACAGCTTATTGCATGCAGGAAATCAGTTCTACTCTGGATACCCCTAGTAGAGACCATTTGTATGAAAATTGTCCAATAGTGCAACATTCATGAAATTGATGATGCAAAAATGTGCATCTTTGTTGAAATTGATGGATGATTACACAGCTTCTAAGTTCTTTTCATCAATACAAGGTAGATTTAATTAGTTGTATACTTTTGATTATGATGAAATTTATGATTATGATAAAAATTTTTCCCCTTCATTGCAGCTGAGTTTAAGTTAACTCACTTAGGTCTAATCCCGCAGATGTTGCGGTAAGCTCGATCTGTCGCCAGTGACCAAAGCAGCAGGGCCTGAGGCATCGACCATTGCGATCCTCTACACCCCTTAGTTTTCGGTGAAAGCTGGGACAAACGCCATGAAACGCTGTGTTTACTATTGCCTGACACGTGACAAGCATCGGTAGTTGCCTGGATGGAATCAATTATTTTATAGGAATATTTTTTCACTAATCGAGCCGTATTACTAACCAAGCCATCCACCCGCAAATCTTGTGTAAATTTTGCACCGAACAATCACAGCAGGTCGTCTTCGAGGTAGTTCCGAGGTTTTTTTTTTATAGATCTAATAATTATTTTAAAGACTTAAACTTGACAAGGATTTTTGAATAAAATGCTTTATTTTTATGAATCACGTGATATTATGCAAGCAAAAAAATTTTCTGCAGATGCAAAAATTTGACATTTTTTCACAATTTTTTTTTTCCAAAATACTTTTAAGATATTCAAAGGATTTTTATATTGATTCAAAATATGTCCCTTGTCATGCCAGCTGTATAAGTTTCATTGATATATGTTTGATTATTATTTTTTAGTGATTTTTTAAAAATTGCTCCCAAATGCCCAGACTCTAACGGTTGTAAATCTAAAAATAGCTCAGACCTAAGTGAGTTAATGATTGGTTGTGCCAATGAGTAGGGAGGAAAAAGTAGTGCTTTTGACATGGTTATTATAATTATATATATGCAAATAGGAGACAGGAGAGAGACGTAACAGTACAGTATTATCAGTATCAGGCAAGCCTCAAAACAAAAAAAGCAACCATGTGCGAGCCAAGATCTCCCAAAGCAATGTTGTGATTAAAAATTACCTTCAGTGTGTTGATAGAACAATAATCATTCCATCTGTAGATGACTTTTACTGTAATTGTACTGAAATAGGAGTCCTCATTGTAGGCTAGTTAAGTTCAATTTCGAGTCAATTGAAAGAATTTATGGGGTATCAATGACACTTTTACCAAATGAGTACCTGTATGAGTATGAATTAAATGTCACTCCAGAGCTAGATCTCAGTTTTGATCTATTTCAGAGAAGTGTTTGGATGATTTTGTCAATTTGTCTGGATCTAGATGTGTGTTTTTAATATATTATGCAAGTTCTAGATATGTGTTCAGCAGAGACACTCAAAGTCAGTACAAAACTAAAATACAAGATCTGAAAGTTTGAAAAGTCTGACAGAAAAACTAGTGCCAAGCACTACCTAGAAATTAACATGACTGCCAAGTTCAACATGTTCGTTTATCACATACTAGTTTGTTCACAAGAATACAATATTCAATCTACTGATCTATATCTCTAGATATCCAAAACTCAGAGTTCCTAAGAGATACAGTAAAAATAGTAGTTTTGCTAGGTACTAATGACTAATGCTATAGTTCATCCACAAACAATCGTCGAACTTTGATGAGCTATAGCTTTATGAATATAGATTAAGCTAATTTGTTATGAAGCTTTGCAAGCTATATTAAAATGGTTATGATGAAAGTTTGTTTTTCTCTCTCTCTGTGAAATAAACAGTGAATTATTGATTTTTCCTACATTTTAGATTAACTTGGGGTTCCCTTAGCGTAAATTCAAAATAGGTTTTGTAGTCCTTGAGGAGGTCCTTGAAAAGTCCCTTAATTGCACTTTGAAAAATATGTGTGAACCCTTACAAAGGGTTAAATGCATGTCTGATAAATCAAATTAATTATTATTATAATAATAATGCAGTCGATTCATATAGCGCTGAAGCTCCCACTGTGATTTAATTTGACCTGGTTGAATGAGTTACAGTTATAGCAAGGTTGAGGTGGGGGGTTCTTTCTCTGTTTTGGGCATGAAAATGTCAGTATGAGAATTAGCAAATACAATCTTTTCTCTATTTCCTTAGCAAGAATCATGTTTCAGACTTCAGCATCACTGTACATGTAGAGGCCTATTTCTATAGGTTTTAGGGTTTTTCCCACCACACTTCGAGCTTGAATTGAACTTAAAACTTAATCAAATCATTGCATTAATTCATTAATTACATACTTAAGTACTGAACCCATGATTACCTGTTGGTGATGATAAAGGTTTGATTGTGTGATGTGAGTTAAAAGTAAGTGATGAGGTGCCGGTATGTTATTATTGTTCATGTAGTTGCTGTGTTTGTGTTTTTTTAATCTTAAAATCTTATGTTAGAACATGTACTACACCATACATTTGGCATGTATAAATGTAATTTGAGCAATTAAAAGTAAAGTTTGTGAATTCAGTAGTGTATCAATCTTTGTACTGCATCCATTAGTAATTTGAAACATTTGTTTGTTGGCCTTGTTCATGGTTGTATGTGTTCTGCTCTTTATTACATTTATATATGTGTATGTATACTTTTTAGTAAAAAAAATTTTCTTACATGTAACTGAAAGTAAACAATTAGGCTACTTGAATCTATAAGGCTTGAAGGTCAAATGTGTTTTTCATATATTTAAGCTTTACCGAAGTGGTTTTTTGCCCTTGTGAAGTGGGTGTATACAAAACCATAGTGTATCTGCATGATTCATTAACAGACGTTTATGAAACTTCACATGCTTTAATTGAACGACACTAGACATGCAAAATGTTATACAAATCCAATGACCAATAGTATGAATGTTGCCATTTAAGATTCACGAAAGCAATTTTAACCTACATGCAAGTACATAGCACTAACACAACAATAATGAATGAAGTGAAGAAAGGAATCCAAACGATTATGGCTGCTTGTTATCAATAATTTATTCACATTACAATTAAGCTCCCTTTTAAATATTGAAGATGGTAAACAGCAAGATGTCCAACTATAATGAGTTAAGCTTCTCATTCAAAGCCAGCTGTGTTTTGGTGAGGTTGGCAAGGTAAACGACCATTAACAAATCCTGAAAAGAAAAAGAAAAATAATGTCCTAACCAATGCAAAATAAACAGAGGAGCATACTACCAATAGAACAGATAGAGTAATGTGAATAGACAAATGTGAAATGGTGATAATTGTAGCATACCAGGTATTGTGAATCTTGATACTTGATAAGAAACTACTCATGTTAACTTGTTAAAAATACCTTCCTCTTAACCATATGCCATCAGTCTACAGAATGCTATGAAATTTTTATGTTTTGATAAGATTACACCACCATATCAGAAACCATTAAATGTACACATTTTTAGAAACATTACATAAAATATTCATAGTTCACCTTCATATTTGAGTTCAGCATCTCCTCAAACTTTTCTTGATCAATCTGAGGGACTCCTGTGACCAAATCCAAGAGGAAGCGACCTGTTGAGTTGTCTGAGGGGATTTTGCCAGCCTGCAAGATCAAGCGGACACAATAAACATTTTGATTTTAAATAGCAAAATCTGCACAATACAGCTTCCTATTCCGAAACAAAATAATTATACATAAGACAACACGTGGAATTTAAAGTTCAATCTGATGTAGATGCACAATCTTTTCTGAAAGAATTATCAACAACTATGGCTTTAGGGGTCTTTCCAATAAGTGAGATGAGCTTGCTGTTCAGAAACAACCCACTCAATATAAAAATTATCAAATAAAATTATTTACATTCTTCCAAATTCTTTTGCTGAAGCCATATTCGTCTTTATGGCACCAGCATGGCATAAAAAAATAATAAAAAGGTTGAAATTTTTACATATCTTTCTTAAAAAGTTGCTCTCTATATATGTATCAATTATCAAATAGATTGATCAAACTTACTGATTTGTTGTGTGTTGTTGACGTCCCAAAGCATATAACAAAACAATAAGAACATATTAGCTTTATATTAAGCTCACCAAAACATCATCCACATAGTCTGTAACATGTGCTAGCATTTCTTGCAAACGATGAGATGAGGTTTCCACCTGCTTCAGGTCAGACTTCAACTGCACAAGCCTCTTAGAATTGTATTTTCCCTTTTGCAATGATTCAACTGGTAAAAGATGAAATAAAGGACAATGAATATAAGTTTTTAAGAGATGTTTAAAAACCAGGAATATATAAAAAAAAAAAAAAAAAAGAAGAAGAAGAAGAACAAGAAGAAAGACACCAGATGGAAGAATGACTCTTGTCAAATACATCCAGAGCCAAAGATTATATTTATTCTATCGTCTTTTGGCTATAGCCGCTATAACAACGATCCCTAGATCATGCTTTTACATACTAAAATTACCAAATTAAACGAACTTACCTGGAAGTGAAGTTTAATTGGAACTCTGACGAGTCCAATGAAGGCGGAGC
>JBCJKE010114871.1:5000-10965 GCA_039654525.1 Melibe bucephala
GTCTGTCTTCCTTGTTGAACTAAAAATGTGTAGATTGATTATATTTCATTTTATGATTAAAATGTTTTAAACAGACTATGTACAGTGATATTCAGCAACTGAGTCTTCATTAAATAAAAAGAACTCTGATCAAAATAAGAATGCGAGATTTTCATGACTATGGCTTTCTTAGATTCTGTTGGATTTTTTTTAACAAGCATCTTAAAATGTATTGAAATAAATTGCTTTGTTTAATTTAAAGATGGTCTTAATACAAATTTTTGTGTAAGCAACCCCAAAATTGATACCTGCTTATTGATGTACTCAGTAGATGAATATACATGGTGTTATAACCTTAAAACATTTGAAATGTGCCCTGGCTTTAATTTCCCTTACAATTACAAATCTTTGCAGTCATAGCCATGAAGGTATGCCAAGAGCTGACATCAAGATCTGCAATCTTGCCCCAGGGAAGTACATCCATCTTCTTGAACACCACTTTGCATCTTGGTTGTCTCTAACAGAGCTTCATTTGAGAGGTGACAGGATAGTGTTGATATTTGCTTATTTTTTATTATCATTGTTATTATTATTGTTATTATTTGTATTATTATTATTATTATTTATTATTATTATTATTATTATTATTATTATTATTATTATTATTATTATCATTACTATTATTATTGTCATCATCAGTAGTATTATTATCATTATTATTTTTATTATTATTATTATTATTATTATTATTATTATTATTATTATTAAAATGAATTCTGTGAACTCTCCCATTCCTCTACTTATCTCTTGAATAGGATACAATATTGTTGATAAACTTATTGATCTTATGAGTCAGACATCTGCTATTGTGGGGACAACATTGAAGCTCTGAAGATTGCTTGTATGTGGAAAATAATTGCTAAAATCCCCAAGGCTGCAGTTGTTCCCTGATCAAGTACAAATACTAATGGAATACATGAAATTCTGAAACCAATTTTGAATTCTTTCACAAGATAAAAATAATATATACATGGACAAAAATACAGAATATTGTGAGAGCAATAAAAAATTCTCTGATCATTAGCGAGATCTACGATTCTTTGAGGTTTTGAGCACAAAGGATTTGCAGTATCTTTCAGTTCTAGCTTATGGTTGCAGGGGTCTAGAAGATCTTTAAATTTATCATAAGAGGATAATATGGATCATGGATAATTTGGATTGCTTTATTTTCTTTGACTCATAAATAAGGAGAATCTAGAGATAGTAAAAAATCAGACAAAAATTATTTTTTCCGCTTTTTGAATTATTTTGTTTCGGCATTGAATTTATCCTAATTAATGTTTTAAGACTAGTAAGAAATTCCAAATGTTAAGGTACCTTGTATCACAGCAGAGTAGATGATTTTTAGAATAGGTATAAGGTCCTAGAGCTGAAGTTGAACCACAAAGTGCTTGAGGCTTGTTCTGATAGTGTTGTGACTATGTTGTTGGGGAGGGGGGGGGGGGGGGGGGGGTATTGTTCCCTTCCTTGATGCTAAGTTGACAAAGAGGTTTGACTAAATTTGAAAGGAATTTCTGCCTATGTGCTTTAGGTCTTAATTTCTTAAGCTGATAATGTTTCGTCTCAAATATAATGAAACAAACACCCTTTAGCATTTAGTTTTCTACTAATTTAAACTTAAATATTATCTTATGTAGCAGTATTATATATTTAATGTGTATGCTGCTCCGAACCTGTAAATGTTACTTTATTTTAACCTCACTATCATTGAATCTTGATTTGAAAGTACATTATATAAAACTAAGAAGAAAAGACTCTGATACACTTAGTTTTGTGGATTCCGTTTATTTTCATATACATGCATTTTTTTTCCATCTAGTTCCAGAACTCCACCCAAAAATTGTTGCCAGTCTGTGTTCACTTCTGAGCCGTCTGTCTTTCAAGTCCCTGTATCTTTCCAGTGCAGAATTTACTTATACAGCATTAGAAAACTTGTTGTTCTGTGTGGCATCTAAAAGGTATACTGTGGATTAGCTCACTTTTTTTATTGTTTTTAATAATAACTTTATTTTTGTTTTCTTATCTTTTTCCAATCTACCGCTTTAACAGTGTAGGGAACCCTGTCTGCACCTAGTCATGTAAAGATCATCATGACTGAAATGCAAACATGGGAAAGTCTATGGATCAAGAAATACTGACAAGCAAGTGATCAGACCACTGTGCCAACTCCTGAATGGCTCAGTGAGAAAATGTATTTGACGTAGCTCTAAGTATAATCTTGGCCAAACAAATTTTACTGTTGGCTTGATGGTAAACACTCATCTACAACTTAAAATAGGCAGCATTGTCATTCTGGCATCTTCTTTAGGGTTTTTTTCTCTCTCTCAAACAGAAAGCTCCGTCCATTAGACGCATTGATGTTTGCAAATTTACAAGAGCAGATAAAAAATATCGAAGATATCCTTACAGTCAATCATCTTGCAGGAATGAGTAAGTTCATTATGTAAAGTACTTCATCCACTCGTTGACCTTGTTTGTTAGTAAGGCAATGAGTTTGCTAATGAGAAAAGTCCACAAGTTTGATAGCTTATCCTTTCACATGAATATTTTGATTTGTAAAACTTATCTTATATCTTTGGCCTGTCATTTGTTTCAAATACATTTTGTTCTTTCGGGGGTTTTTTTAAGAGAAATTGTGTGGCAGTCTGGGAAAAGCGAGTCATTGATGTAATTTTGACTTTTCCAGGTTTTCTGATTCTAAAAACTAGAAAATGTTCTGATTAATATTCTTTTTGAATTTTTGAGCTATCTTTTATAGTTCTTTTATAAATGGATAAAAAAAGAAATAATAATAAAAAATTTCACTTCATTCAACCCGAAGGGAAATTGATCTTTTAGTATTTTAACTGAAAACCTAGCATCATTTGCAAGAGCAGCACCACAAACGGAGGCAATTAGTGTAAATAACCCTGCCCAAGGGATAAAACACAATGTCCCCAACAGGGCTCGAACCCACATCCTTTCAGTTGCAAGTCCAAAGTGCTGCCACTGAGCTGTTGGGACCACAAGACGCGTTGCATCAGATGAATGGTACAGAGATAAACGCCTTCGAAGATTGAACACAGAACTAGGTCAAGACTTACACAACAATTGAGTTGAGATCTAAGTGAATCAAACTCTTATAGAGCGAGACAGTACCAGGTCTTCAGAGAAGAGAATCTCCCTCGAACAGGTGTTTCGGCCTTAAACTTCTGACACCCTAAGGAGACCAGGCCACACTGGGCTCATGACACCCAGTGTCCTGGGACTGCCTTTTTTTTTTCTCTTTTTTCCCTCGATGGTTCTAGTGGGATTTCATCCTGTGTACCCCCGGTTCGCATGTTCTAGATCCCGACGACTTACCGACTAAGCTACTGCGCCCCCCGATCTAATATATAGTGTACTAGATCTAGATCTCAGTTGATGTGTGAAAGACTAAAAACTTGATTACGGGACATCTAGATTAAAAACTATATTTAACAGATCTACCAAGTCACACCCATCAAGAACAAAGTCTACTGCTACCGCTGCTTTTGAATTCTTGTAAATCTCGACTTGAGGCACTCAGTCTGGGCCAACAATAAAACCCACTGTACCCTTAAGCTAAGCCTAAACAAAAAGAAACTTGTTGACTTATATCTTATCTCAAAGAATCCAATCCCTAAAACCCATATAAAATTATAAAAGACTTTAAAATCATCACAAATAAATTGTAGATCTAGACCTAGTTGGGTGGCCAATTAGTTTACATTGACAACAACAGATCGTGGACGAAGGAAATGACAGCGTTTTCCCATTTCATTTACTTATTATGAACAATTGTTATGGTCGAAATACTCTTTATAATATTGTCTTAGTATTTCAAACTGTACAAACCATTTGTATTTGAAAACAAAGGCTTTTTGTTCACGGAGATTAAGGAAATTGGGGTCTATATCAACAGGTAAAGTGTGAATGTTATTTTTTAGCAGAAGTAGATCTACTTTCTATGCGCACTGAATCTTGGTAGAATGTATGAATACCTCAATCGTCTGATTAAAAAGGCGAGGAAATTTGCTTTGTTTTGATGTGTGATGTGTTTGTGGTTGGGGTTCAATAACAAAAATGTCGCAAGAAACAGGAGCCCTAGCAGTGGATTCATGATCGCTTGTTGCTCACAAAGTGACAGATTTAGAATTTGACCAAGCATCATTAATCATCAAATTGTAAATAAAGTAGATTTCTGTTTTGTTTTGGATGAAAGATTAATAAATATAGAATCTAAAACAATCGAAACCCCAAGTTCGACAATTTTGACTGAAATCACCTTTTTCAGCCTGTATCTCGAAAATAGGCTCTGCATCAATCATACCCTTTTCATAGACCGCCACACATGTATTACTGTTTTTTCTAACCTTCATTTCAGGCTACATTGTGTATTTGTAAAATGAAAAACTGCCATTTGACTTAGAGTTGATTTTTTTTTTTTCAACACCAGTTTCAACTTTGTATGAAATTCCATATGTGTTTGGAAATGTCATGTTGATTTTTTTTTAATTATTTTGTCTCATTATTTTAAAGAGTTCTCAGCACCTTGATACATACATACACACACTCACACATACTCACCCCCCATCCACCGACCCACCACTGGGTAATACTAACCTTTCTTCTTTTGTTTTCAGATGAAAAAGAGATTTCAGAATTTGTTCATCAATTTGAATCCAAACATATTGCAAATGAGAAGAGTAAGCTGTGCTGATCATTTTTGTTTGATACCTTTATCTCTCTCTTTTTTTTTTCCTTGTTTTTGTTTTAGGGTTTTCTTGTTTGTTTTTCTTTCTTTCTTTTTTTTCCTTTTTTGTGTTGTATTTTGTTGGAGGATTTTTTGTGTGTGTTTTTTGTTTTCATTATTTTGGGATTTGTTTGTTTTGTTGTTGTTGTTTTTTTTCTGTTTTTGTTTGTTGTTTTTTGGGGGGGGGGTTTTCGGGGGGTTTTTTTGGGTTTTTTTAGAGGGGGGTTGCTTTGTTTCAAATTCATAGTACAACTATAAATGACGATCCAAAGTAAGAAAATCTGACTGCGGAAAATATCAATAACTTTTGATAGTTTGAGTCTGAGTATCCTTTGAACCATAGTAACTTTTGAGGTGAATGAGAAAGTGGAAATGCCAAAAATCTAGTTTGAGGTCTAGCTATCATGTCATTGACAGATTGCATTGTCTGGGTTACCTCTTTTGAAATGCACTTTAAAAGGATTTTCTCCTAAGAACAAGATCTGTATTCAAGTGATTATCCTAATATGGGCATACAATTCAGAACCAATAAACAGTTCATTGTTTCATGCTCCAAACAAATGTTAAAACTTTTTCTTTTCTCTGTTTTCCACATTATCAGACTTTCATGGAAATGGAACAAGAGCATTCTGAATCAGCCACTCCTGGTGAAGACAGTCCCAGGTACAAGAGAAGAGAAGAAGGTGCATGTCTCTACATTTTCAGTCCAAAATGGGTTGGGTTTTTGAGTTGCTTTTTGTTTTGTTTATTTCGCTTTTTGTTTGTTTGTTTTCTTTAGTTTTTTATTGTTTTTTGTAGTTGTTTTAGTTTTGTTTTGTGATTTTGTTATTGCATTATCTTATACATCACTACCGCTTTCTCCTCTATTTACAATAATAATACCTCCATCTGCCACCACCAACACCCGCCCCACTCCCTTCCTTTTTTTATTTTGAAGTACACCAATGTAATACAATTAATCCTGGCAGATGTGATTTCTCTGATCGTATTGTTGTTACCTTTTCAATGTAGACATATTTAAAGATTACAGCATACATAGAATGCCTTTCTAATGAAGCTATAGGTGTTCAGCACCTGTGTATTAAGTTTAGAGGGTGTTTCAATGGCCTGCTTTCACTGGAAGTAGGTGATGCTACATTGCTGTCACTTTTGGATGTTGTACTGTAGCAGATA
>JBCJKE010114982.1:0-10965 GCA_039654525.1 Melibe bucephala
GACAAGGCACGGTTTGCTGTCGCATTGTCGAGAGCCGCCACCACGTGAAAATACTTTGTATCGTCTTGTGTGATATGTCGAATGGCAAACTGAGCTTCCGCTTGAGAAAACCATGCCTGGGGACTGGATGTCCAGAAGGTTGGTAGTTTGACGGATACAGCTTCAACAGTTTGGGCCATTGTGCATAAAATGTGATATAAAAGTTTTGCTGAATGAAAATGAGCAAAAGGTTAAAAAAAATGGTTTACAAAGGTTCGTTGCAAACTTACGGGGTCACCAATGTAGGAAAACACAAAACAATACAGGCAGAGCAGGGAGAAACCCAACACGTCGTCTCAAAATGCAAGTACTTTAATGAATGAATATATCTACACAAAGGCGGTGAGCGTGAGCTCACTCGCTGTCACGGTGTCATTGTATGTGTGTGTGTGTGTGTGTTTGTGTGTGTGTGTGTGTGCGTGTGTGTGCTTATGCATAGGTCTGCACGTATGTTGTCGCTACAATGCTTTGGTTCAATAAATGGAATGATTCAGCCATACAGCATGTCTGACTTTGTGTTCATAGCTCATAGTCATTGAGTTTGAGGACGTTGAGGACGTAGAGTACTTCGACCATGGCTCTGCTTTCCATCCAGGAAGGCTGAATCCTCTTTATCGCTTCGATTGTCTCCACGTCGGAATTTAGCGCAGCTGTTGTGGCGTGTTGATCCAGCAGAGCGTTTTGGGTTGGGTGTGAGAGCGGATGGGGCTGGTATTTCTCGGATGTGTTGTCTATTTCTTCTGAATAATTGATCATTTGGATTAGACAGAGTGTATGAGTCTGGCTGATTGCAATGGTTCGTTGAAGGAAGTGTTGTTTTCAGTTGGCGGCCCATCTGGATTTGTGCGGGGCTTCCCAGTTTGACGTTAATTGGGGTAGCCCGCTTATGCAGCAATGCAACGTTGAGGTCCGAGTTTCCTTGGGTTGATTTTTTAATGATGTTTTTGACCGTTTGTATTTGTCGCTCAATGAACCCATTTCCTTGAGGTCGACGGGGCGATGTTGTCACGTGGCTAAATTGCCAAGCTGCTGAGAAGGCATAGAATGATATGCTGGAGAAGTGTGGCCTGTTGTCGCTTATTAGGGTGTCTGGAATTACATGCTCGGAGAATATAATTTTTAGTATGTCGCTAATGCTGGAGCTCGGCGCTGGCTGAGGAAGTTTTCAGACGATGGGATACTTGGAAAAGTAATCGGCGACAATGAGATATTGGTGATGTGCTATCTCAAAAATTTCTGCTGCAATGCGGCTCCGGGGCGATTGGGAATGTCGTATTGTTGTAAGGGTTCTGCAGCTAGAGCGTTTCGGTGTTCTTGGCATATTTTGCACCCTGCGACGATTCTATCAATGTCGCCTGATATTCCGATCCAGTACACAGACGAACCGGCCAGAAGCTTTGTTTTCGTTATGCTAAGATGTGCAGTGTGCAGCTGTTTTAGAATTTCTTGTTTCTGGCTATTGGGTATGATGATGCATTGACCTTTCAGGATAAGGCCATCTTCAACAGAGAGTTGGTCACGGAAACTCCAATAGGGTCTGAGTTCTGTTGCTATTTCAAACTGCAGGCCATCCATCAACTATTAGTTGTTTCAATTGCATCAGTATCGGGTCTCGCTTGTTTCTGACTTTATGAGGCGGAGTCGATTGTTTGAGAAGAATACAGAGTCAACTCGCACATCCAGGACAATCAGTTTGTTATTTGACGCGTTAGGCAGGCGACTAAGCCCGTCTGCCAGCAAGTTGTCTGAGCCTGCCTTGTTTACAATCTTGAAATGATATCCATTCACGGATGTGAACATTTTTTGAAGGCGAGGTGGTGCTGCAGTGATTAGCTTGTCCAGGATCATTTGAAGTGGCTTGTGGTCAGTGATGACTAGAAATTCACGACAAAAAAGAAATGTGTGGAATCGCTGGATGCCAAAAACGATGGCGAGAAGCTCTCGTTCAATGCATGCATACCTTTGCTCTGTAGGTGATAGACTCTTACTGGCAAAGGCAATTGGTTTTAAAAGATCTTTTTCATCAGGCTGTAGTATTACAGCACCTACTCCTCTGAGGCTGGCATCGCAGTGGAGCTCTACAGGCTTTGACGCATCGTAGAATTGCAACAGGGACTGATCAGAAACGTCACGTTTTAATGACTCGAAAGCCTGCTGGTGGTGTACCTCCCAAATGAATACGGACTCTTTACCAAGTAGGTCTCTTAGGAGAGGTGTCTTTTGACTAAAATCTGGGATAAAATTTGAGAGGAACGTAGCAAAACCAAGGAAGTGCTGTGGTTCTGCCTTTGATGTTGGTGTGGGCATGCTCCAGGCCACTGACTTTTTCTGGGTCCGGCTGGATACCGTTATCGGTGTATAAGTGGCCAAAGAAAGATATTTTTGTTTGTTTGACTTCGCACTTCTTGGATTTAAGTACAAGTCCTTCTTTTTTTTTTGCCTCTTCCATGAACTGTATTAGGTTCCTATCATGCTCTTGCTCATCTGCTCCGTGAATGATTAGATCATCAGCAATGCCGCAGACTTTGTCACATTTTGCAATGATACGGTCAATTTCCATCTGGAAGATGTCCTGGCTCACAGACAGACTTTGTCACATTTTGCAATGATACGGTCAATTTCCATCTGGAAGATGTCCTGGCTCACAGACAGGCCGAATGGTAGCCGCTGGAAGCAGTACCTACCATAAGGTGTCTGGAATGTTGTTAACAATTGGCTGCCTGGATGTAGCTTTACAGACCAGTAGCCTGATTTTGCGTCCATTTTTGTGAGAAGTTTGGACCCGGCGAACTGGTGGTTTAATTCTTCTACTGTAGGTGTAGAGCGGTGGGGGCGGAGAAGGGCCTTGTTCAGATGTTTCAGGTCAAGACAGACCCTGATGGTGCCATCTTTTTTAGTTACATAATATGTCAGTGAGATCACCCATTCCGTTGGTTCTGTGACCATTCTTATGACACCGAGGGTGGTCATTTTGTCAAGTTCATGTTTGATCTCTTGTCTTTGAGCGCAAATGGAATTTTTCTTGGGGGGTGGAGGGAGGGTAGTTGGGGGTGGGGGTTATTCTTGGTGATATGTTAGGATTGATAATAAGTTTGTGTTCTCCTTGAAGCTCACCATTGTGATCGAATCGTTGAGGGTATAGGGCTGTGAGAAAATTGATGTCCTTAATGATAATGGTGCGGTCATTGGTTCGGACTGAACAGTTGAGCCTGACAATGTCGAATTCTGAACAATTAGGAAGTCCAAGGATTGCAGGACCAGAGACGTCAACCACATGAAATCGGTATTTTTGAAGGGCTGTCCTTTGTAAGTACAATTAATAGTTGCTATGCCGTAGCACTTGATTTTGGTGTTGTTGTAGGCTGTTAGCTGTGTTGTTGTTGTCACAAGGGTTCCTGACAACGGTATTCCATTCCGGTTATCATTGTTTGGGCACATATCTTGGTATATGCGCAGGGGAATGGTATTGACTTGGGCTCCTGTGTCAACTTTGACCTGTAGGTTGTGGGTGCCAGGCATATCCGGGAGTTGTATTTGTATGAGCGCAAAAACTTCATTGCGACTGTCTTCCTTGTTGATTCCACAGAATGTGAATGAATTGATGTCATTATCAACGTAGTGTTTGTCAACGTCGTTTTCTTCAACAGTTTGGAGGTTGGCGTTTGTAAATTTGTGACGACCTCTCTGGGTTTTCTTTGTTGCGAGACAGAACTTGGCCCAGTGGCCATGCTTGCCACATGCATTACATGTTGACTTTGTTGCAGGGCATTGATCTCTGCCGAATCGGTGATCCCTTCCATAATTTTTGCTTATTGGCTTTTTAGATCGCTTGTCTCCGTATGGTCTGCGGACAGTATGTAATGCCTGTTGCGCAGGTGCGGCTGCTTCCAGGGATTTGAGTGTTGTTAGATGCCGAAGAGATGCTTCGTATGACCTGCCCAGGAGCACGGTTTCGTCCAGAGGGGATGTCTTAGGTTTGGTTAGGAGCTCCTGAAAATCGAGGATAGGTGCTGCAGCAATGATGATTTCAATTAACCTTTGCTCAAGCTCGTCAGCTGTGAAGTCGCACTTTTTGGCAATTTGTTTGGAATGGTTGACAAAATCATCCAGATATTCATCGTGTCGTTGTCGTAGGGTGGAGAATTTGAGCCAGTTGATGCGAAAGTTGTCCGCTGGTTCGATTTGGGATTGAAACGTGTGCCATATAAGTTTTGGATCAAGTTTTTCCTCATCGGTTAGGTCCCAACTGTTATACATGGCCAAACCTTCATCTCCTGTGGCTAAGAGGATGACAGCTACTTTTTCTTGAGGGGTTAGTTTGGAGTTGATTATGAAGTACAGCTCCATTCGTTGTTTAAATAGTTTGAATGTATCAGGAAGGCTTTGGGTTGCCCAGTCCATAATGGGTTGTTTATCTCCCATTCTGAGTCAGTTGGTGATTAATTTGTAGGTATGATAGACCAAGGTTGCCAATCTGATGGGCTTTGCAGTATGCAATAGTTAGGTCAGTTAATGGATAGAGATATAGTCTAGATCTAAAGTGGATCTAGATCTATCTAGATCTAGTAGGTTGAAGACAGTTAACTTGTTAAGGCGACATTTCTGGGAGAACCAAGTTTGGAGGCTGTTATTACCTGGACTAAGCTGTTGTTGTTGTTGATTATTTACCGCTGCCACCATGTGGTATTGTATAAGAAGTGTGTATGAAATAATTAGATCTAAATCAAGAAAGAGTGTTAGGGTTCACATGTTTATTTTCTGATTTCCCATCTGGGAAGAGCTCAAGTGATTGTAGTTAACAGCAGTATACACATGACATATAAATCGAAGTGGTTAGATACGCTCACAAGTAAACTATATAATTAGAGTGGAGAGTTATTTCTCGATGTTGCTGTTCGCTGAGATGACTATCCAGATCCAGCATGCAGCATTTTCAGTGACTGTTCTAAGATTTTTCACGGTTTGTTTTAGCTTCTTTGGTCATAGATTGAGTAGTCGTAGCAGAGTATATATCGGACTACCCAGAATCCTTTAGAACCCATTTCAACCGCGAAGAATCTGACAATGATGCCTTTTTTTAGACGGCCGCTTGGTGAGATCTTCATATTTAGCTGTCCTAAAAACATGTTGCTCTTCAATTTTTGACTCATATGGAACCGTTAGCTCTATCAGAATGAATTTTTGTAGGTTCCTGAAGTTAACTACAACTTCAGGCCTTTCGTTGGTTTCTTAGATCTCATTGGGGTAATCCCTCTCGTTGGGAAGGTCAGCCCTCTTTGACGAAGTATTGCGTCTCTGGGGGTACTGTTTTATGGGATATTGTCATGCCGTTGTTCAGTATTTCAACAAGGGTACTAAGCACTCTATTGTGCCTCCATGTGTACATGCCAGCTGCCAATGCAAACTTACAGTCATTTAGGAAATGCTTTAAGGTGTCATAACTTCCACATAGCAGACACTTCCCATCCTCTTTATACCACTTTTCCAAGTTGGCTTTTGTTGGTAAGAGCTCATTATATGATGCTCATATGATGAAGCTTAGTTTCAGAGGTGGCATATTGTCACGACTTGAAGGTGGAACAAAGGTTTGAGGAACTACTCTTAACTTGATATGGATAATTCCTATATAACTCCTACTGTCACAATAGTCTTGGGTTCAGTAAGGAAAACAATCTACAACTCATTGATTTTTAAACTTGAATAAAGAATTTTATTGACAATTGATACAAGGTTTGAACACAATATAATATCATAATGCTTTGACTAGACTGCATGACTGACTATACGACTGACAAACTGACTGCTCTCTGACTGCACTGACTGCACTGAAACTGCACTGCCTCTCTTACACTCTCCACAACGCCGTATATAGGTAAACAGTGCATCGAGAATATTCTCCCTCTTTCACTAGTCTTACACAAAATAAAGCAAATTAAAAAAACAACAAAAAACAACTAACATCCCAGCTGGACTTGGCCAATATGATCCAGTCTCAGTGGAAAGTGTACAGATGTAATTAAAAAAGTAATTGAACAATTATGTAAATACAATTATAAAAAATAACAAATAAATCGATAGAGAGAATAAGTAAATAAATAAAAAACTAAAAAAGAAAAAACAACAACAACAACAACAAAAACATAAAACAAAACAAACAAATAACAATTTTTAAAAAGCAAAAAAAAAAAAAAAAAAACCCACAAAAAACACAAAAAACAAAAACAAAAACAAAAAAGAAAAAAGAAAAAACAACAAAAAAAACAAAAAAAACAGAAAACAAAACAAAAAAAGAAAAATTTTCAAAAAGAAAAAAAAAAAAAAAAAAAAACCCACAAAAAACGCAAACAACAACAACAACAACAACAAAAACAAAAAACAAAACAAAACAAACAAAAACAAAAACACAAAAAACTAAGAAAGTATCATAATGTAAGGACCCATAAAGAAAAGCAGAATAATCCCATACCATCAAACCGACTTGAACTTTACAGTGCTCCATACAAAATGTTAGTTGCTTTCGTCATCATCTTTTTTTTATTATTATTAATTTATTTGTAATCGTTCTTTTTATTATCATCCTCTTTCTTGGGATTTATTGTTTTATCTCTAGTAAAAATGTCTATTATGTTTCCCTCATGTCCAATATTCCAGTTCGTTTATTTATCTTTTGCTTGTTTTGTTTTGTTGTATATTATTTTTCTTTTCAGAAATTGATTTTTCTTCTTGACCGTACCTAAATTTGGATGTCGCGATTTTGGCTATTAATATAATTATATTAATATCTAGACTTTCTGACTTGTGGAAACCGTCTGCAGAGGAGAATCCCAAAAGTATATTTACCTTTCAAAGTTTCACTTGCTTGCCATATTTCATATTAATTCTACTATCTATATCATGCCACACCATTCCTACCTTTTTACAGTGGATGAAAAAAGGTTCCACGAAGTCCTTCGCCAGGCATTCTGAGCATTTATCTGGTTGTATTATACCCATTTTACATAGCTGTATGTTAGTAGGGTATATGTTGTTCAAAATTTCCCAATGTAGTACTATATACTCGTAGTCGAGTTTCTTTTGTTGATTTGAATGCTATTTCCAATTCTTTTTCTGTTATCTCTATTCCCCACTTTCTATACCGAAAGTTTTTAGCATGAAATGTTTCTTCTGTTTTTTGTCCTTTTAAGAAATCCGTTTCTTCCTATTTCACCGATTTGCTTATCTTTAAATCTTATTTTGGGGACATCCAAATTTAATTCATCTTTGACTAATCTGCTATTTGGTATTGCATTTATTATATTCCAATTATCAATGAAAGCATACGCACCTCTTCCAACTTTATTTGTGAATTCTTCTAATTTTATAATCTTTCTGTCTTGGGAGATATCTTTGACATAGAAAACCCCAGGTTTTTTTTTACTTCTTTCATTGAATAACACCCTCCCTCCACTTTTTTATATTTATGTTGTTATAAATAGGCTGATCGGATATAGAGCCCCCGTTTTCTGAATCAGGTTTGTTATATTTTAGCCATGTTTTCAGCGTCCTCTTACAAAATAGGCTTTGTATTAGGTCCAATTCTTTGAATCATTTCACTGACACTTTTGAGGCAAACACTCGAAATCCACCAACTGGCTCCAAATGGTTTTGCGGTAAACTGTTACTATTTATCCTCACTCGTTATCTTTTTTTTTTAACCAGCTAAGATAAAAGGCATCTTGTATTTCAACGATGTTAATCATACTTTACCCACCTTTGCCCACGTTGCTACATAAAACCGTTCTTTAACCTTCGAATTATCTCTACTGCAGTTATAAAAAAAGGGGGGGGGGAACTGGACATCCTTGTCTCACTCCTTTTTCAACCTTGAACGGTTGCGAAATGTAGCCTGCATTTTTATACGTGACATTCGGGCATGAATCAATATTTTTATTATATTCAAAAACTTTTCTTCGAATCCACATTTCTTGAATACTTCGAAACTATGAGGTTGAAATTGAATCAAAGGCTTTTTCGAAATCCATTGAAATGTGTTTTGATTTTCTTTTGCTTAATTTTTCATTTTCAATTATTTCATCGATTCTCTAATCATTTCTGAAATGTTTCTTCCCTTAATGAATCCTTTTTGGTTGGTATGTATAATACTTTTAATGACATACGACAACCTTAACGCTACTGTTTTTGCAAATATTTTTTTATCAGCATTTGTCAGGGTCATTGGTCTCCAGTTATTAATATTGTCTCTCGTGCTTCCCTTGTGAATCAAGTTGATAACACCTAACCGCTGTGTATTTGACAAACATCCTCTCTGACAGCTATATCTGTATGAATCCATGAGAGTTGTTTTGATGCATTTCCAGAATGCCTTGTAAAATTCCGTAGGTATTCGGTCCATCCCGGAAGCTGATCCATTTTTCATTAAGCTGAGATCTGCTTCTATTTCTCTATCACTTAAATCTACATCACATGCGTTTTTTCATCATCTATTAATTTTTGGAATATCCAGACCTTACATCAACCTGTTTGTTCAACCACTGTATGATGAGAGGTCTTTTCGGTATACAAATTCTCATAAAATTGTCTATTATACCTAATTATATCTATTTGATCTTTCTGTCCGTTCGGTTTTGATATCTCATATTATATATAGTATTATTCCTCGCTCTTCCTTTCTCTAGATTTAGGAAGAATATTAAGCATTTCTCTCCTCCTTTATCCACCTTATCCTAGCTCGAATGTGGGCTCCTTTCGTTTCATTTATTTAGTAAATTTCAAATTCCTCCTTTCTTTTATACAGTACTGTGTGCAAATTTTCATTCTGTGGATCTGAAGTAATTCTGTCTTCCAATTCCTGAATTGAAATGTTTCGTTTTTTGTCACACCGGTTTTATTTGTACAAATCTATATTTATATAGCCTTTGTCCACCAATAGGCCAAAGTTCAGTTTAAAGTATGATGGACCAGTGTTAAATGAATGAATATTGACTATAGATTCCCCCGCTCTATGATCGGAGAAACCTAGACTCCGGATTCTAACATCACTAATGTGTGATAAAAAAGAACCGTTTGTGAAAACATAGTCTAGTCTTCTGGCTGTAAAATGTGAATAATTTCTACTCAAAGTAAACTGTCTTTTGTATGGATGTCTCTGTCTTCATATATCAATTGGGTTTAAGTCTTGGGCTAATTCTCTAAAACGTCTTGTGAAGTCTATGGAGTGACCTTCTCCTGATATAATAACCACATCATTATCTTGCACACAATTGAAATCACCCAACAGAATAATATTTTCTACTCTTTTGTCATACATCATCTTTAATTTTTCTTTAATTGTTTTCCAAAATGTTTTCTTTTTTATCATTACACATGGAGCATATGCATTATAAATATACGCTTTCTCCCCTCTAACTATACAGTAATTGGATATGACCAAACTATTATCGCTGTAGTTCATAATCTGAATATCCTTCTTGTCCAAGTTTTGATTAAATAGCGTAACCACCCCTCCACTATTTGATGTTCCTTCTTGTAAATGTATCTCTCCACCCCATTGCTTTCTTAGCGTATCAAGATCTTCTTTGATAAGGCATGTTTCTTGTAAAGCGGTTATATCATAACTTTCTTTTTTTAATAATTTTATAATGCTGCTTCTTTGTGTTGTGTATCTCATTCCCCTAACATTCCAGGTTGAAATCTTCAGAAAGATACCCTCCATTGTGATTGCGTATTTTTCTATTCTATTTAGCTTGCTATTATCGTTTTGTTGTTCTTCTTTTCATTGCTTGTTTTCTATTTTGTCGGCTTTTTTGTTATTGACTCGGGGGACTATCAAGTTGACTTGGTGCCGACTTTTTATTACTGCTAAACGATCTCGCCCTACTTAAATAAGCAATAATGTTTTGATTACCAGCAGACGATGATGTAGATTCCACAGATTTTTATAGGTATTCCACAGGTATTTATGGTCATCAGTTTTCCCAAAATTTGATCACTACCTACATTTAATGTTTCTTTGGATTGTTTTTGTTTTTATTTTTTTTTTTGCTTTCTTTTTCTTGCTCTCGACTTGCGATTGCTGCTTTTCCTCCGAATCAGCGCTGTCTTCGCATGTGCTTTCTTCGCTCTGTATGCTTTGTTGTTGATCCTCAAACCTATTCTCATGGTCTACTCCTCCTCTTTATTTTCATTTTCGTCTCAATTTCTTTGAACTTTTCAATTTCATTGTTATTTTCTTGGCTGATGGCTTTTATTTATTTTTGGTTTCTCAATTTCATTATCACTTCCTATTACCTTGTAGACTCCCTTTTCATTGTTTACATCATTTATTTCTGCATTTTGGTTCATGTCTCCACTACTCTCCGTGTGTTATTGTATTTTAAATACCTAGAATAAATAACCAATTCAGATGGAACATGCGATTCAGGAATTGCAATTGCAGGGGAACGTTTTAGTAAAAGGAGCCCTATCTTAAAAAAAATAGAAATATCTCAATGGAAATAGAAAACATAGTTTTAAAAGCGTAAGGGTGTTCAATACGACCGTATGGCTGTGAGTGTTGGAATATATCAACAAGTAAGATGGAATGATTAGAAGCATCAGAAATGTGGTTTGTAAGGAGAATGTTAAGAATGTCATGGGAAGATAAAAAATATTAATAAACAGTACTAGTAGAGGCAGGAGTAGAGAGACCATACATGAAGACAGCCAGGAAAAGACAGCTAAAGTGTTTAGGCCAAATAGATAGACATCAAGATCTTGAACATTTAGCCCTTAGTGGAAAAATCGAAAGGAAAAGGAGTCGAGGTCGGTAAAGAATGTCATATTTGCATAGCTTAAATATAGCATACCTATACCTATAAGAGAGAGAGAAAGAGAGAGAGAGAGAGAGAGAGAGAGAGAGAGAGAGAGAGAGAGAGAGAGAGGGGAGAG
>JBCJKE010115093.1:0-10964 GCA_039654525.1 Melibe bucephala
CTGACCGTGAACTGGGGTGTCTTTGAACTTTTTGAAATAGGCGGCATGGCTCGTAAACTAAAAATTGATTTCAAAACACAACAAGACGATCTTTATTCAAACATGACAATCACGTATTAAGATGCGTGAGCAAACTTCAAGAGATTTCAAAAATCTACTTAAAGATAATGAAAATTAGACCTCTAGGAATCCACAAAGTCGATATAGCCTGAGTGCCCGCTCCGCCTAAATGCGCGATTAGGCTGCTTCCCGACCACCGGGCACTTAGGCGGAAACTACTGTACATATATTATGTTTTATATAATTAATTTATACTTTCCATTTATTGCTGTCGAATGCTTTCAGTTCATATATTCAAATAAAATTTTACTCTGTTACTTCATGATGAGTAAAAAATGACTTATATTAGAAAGAGTGCTCTTAATTTGTTTTTTGCTTTTTTGTTTTCTTTTTCTCTCGCAGCTGGTCTTATTGCTGGTGTGTTGGTTCCAATATTTCTTGTTATTGCCGTTGGAATTGTTGTGTTTGTCATTCACAAAAAAAGGTAAGTAATATATTGTACCGTTCTAATATAATGTATTCTACAATAGCAGCTCTGTTATAGTGTGCAGTCTTCAATCTTCAGATGTTGACTTCTAGTATGCAGTCTGCAGTAGAAAACAAAATGTGGGTGGGGGTGGGGGATGAGACTTAATTTTTCTTTGGGAGGGGGAGTGACAGGGAGGGGCAGTTTATATGTATATAAATGAACTGATATTATGCTGGGTGTAAGGATTAAATTTAAAATTTAGATTTTACATGGAATTACAGTAGACAGGTTGGTGGTCTATTTAGAATTTTATGTAAGCTGCCTTGGAAAACAAAAGAGCAATGCCACCCTCTCCTGCATAGTGTGGGCCGATGGTCTGATCATTGGGCAACGTTTGTGGAGCCTAAGCATTCCAATACCCCCTATTATGAAAGATTGTGTAATAGAAGGCCCAGCAGGCTAACAAGTTGGAGGGACAAAGAGGAACACCCATAGGTGACTTGTCACTGTAGACTATTGATTGGCTGTTTTTTGCAGCCAATCATCATTTAGTTTATCACCAGACACTCTACACAAAGGGTGTTCACTGATCAAACTACATGCACTTTACATTCAATTACATAGTATGTCATGTACGCATGTACTTTGTTACCCCCTTTGCCAATTCGTCTAATAACCTGCTCTGTCGAATAGTCCTTTTTTTTTTTTTTGTCACCTGAAGAGCAAGTTATTAGGCAGAGACTATACTACCTAGTTTAAGATTATAATGTGTTTGAATTACTCTATTTAGAAGCATTGTTTTTAGGTTGTTTTTTTTTCCATTTATTTTCATTCCTCTTTTGCTTAACTTATTATTATTAAGTATATTAATACATGTATTATGCTGAAGGTCAACTTCAGATTTTCCAAACTGAGCTAAAGCAACAGCAAATGACAGCATTGTAAGATTTACCAGTTTGAGTTTCCACATACCTTCATTAGGATGGTCATTGATATGCTAAAATTCCATTAAGGGTGACAGAAGGGGACAATGGACAAATGCATGTCATCAATCTGCTGACGGTCGAACAATCAAACCGAATGATGCAAACCTACAGGATTTTATATTTACATTCATAAAGCCCCTCTCCACCCCGGCTCAAACACTGCTCCCAATGTTTTGAGGGTGGTGCTTGTGTGTGTGTGTGCGCATGCGTATGTATTAGATGGAGAGAGAAGAGGGGTTTAGAGGAGGAAGAGAGAGAGAGAGCTAGTCTTTTTAATGTCATCTCTACTAGTTCCAACAAGGACTAGTCATTATTGCCTTTTAATCATAATGCAGTGGCAAGTCTGTCTACATGGTACACGACTACTCTACTATATCTAGATCTAAAACAGTCCTCCTGATCGTGTTGTGCTTATTATGAGTAACACTTGTGTCATCTCAGCTAAGCCCTAACCTAATATTGTGTAAAAAAAAAATTACAGGAAACAGTAAGAGAAGGGTCATTGATCTAATCTAAATTGACCTATTCGTCAGATAACTAAGCTGCTTAATTTTGCTCAAACCATATTTAGGTGACCTCACATGATCCTGCCGTCTTTAAAAACTTTACGAAAATGTGCCTGTCTTTCTCTGTCTGTCTCTCTGTCTTTGCTGTCTGTCTGTTTGTTTGTCTCTGTCTCTCTCTTTCTCTCTCTCTCTCTCTCTCTCTGTCTCTGTCTGTCTCTCTCTCTCTCTCCTTCCATCCCTCACAGTCACCTTATCATTGCGTGGCCCTGTATCAAAAACAGGTACCAGATGTACAAAGTTAGTGCTCATATATGTCATGTCAAGCAATCTGAGCCACCAGAAAGCACTTAAAGTTTAAGTAATCATTTGCTTCTCATCTGCATAATTGAATTGTTTTGATTGACATGCCTTAACTATGACTCTGATAGTACTACTGATTATTCAACTCGGCTTTCTTGCTATAGACCACACACTAACACTTCATCTTATTAACCAATGAGACCACACAGAATGTTCAGAACGGTCTCTGTCGGATCTAAAGTCATCTCTCGCCTTGTGTGTTTAACAACAGCCACATGCTTGTCAGAGATCGGTGTTGGTTTGGTTGGCACAGTCCATAATAGTTTGTTGTAGAGAGGGCATGTGATCGCTAGTCATTGTGTGGAAATCAATTCATCATTCCATAGATATCTCGATTTTTGTTTTCGCATCATTATGATCTTTTTGAAAACATAATTACTTTCGTTGCCTTGGCACTATAATTATCTTTTATTATTCCCACTTCGAGTTGGATAGAGACAACACACCATTTTGACATCACCTCAGCTTCGAATTATTTTTTCTATTTTTAGATCTAGATTATATCTTTTGTTTACTTATTCTTTTCTAGTTTATTTATTATATTAGATTAATTGTTACAATTTTTGTTTTTATTGTTATTTTTTGTTGTCTGAAGAAGGTTTTAAACCCGAAAATTTACTGTTTTGTTTTGTGTTTCTAGTGGACACTTTTTACCCTTTATGGTTGTTTATTATCTCCATCATTCTATAGTAGTTCATTGTATGGAGGTGGCCGTTGTTTGGAGAGTCGTTTTAGAAAGGTTCTACTGTGCCAGTTACACTGTTGGGTGATGTTGGAAGTACAGAACAGATTCAAAGCAGATCTCATCCATAAATTTTTATTTCCAATTTGGTTTCGTAACTTATTGTCAAAATCAGGGTTTGGATTTTCACCCAACACTATTTGATTATTGGGATTCCTTTTTTGCTTAATAATGTTGCTAGCTTGTCTTATGTTACAAAGTTGAAATACTCTCTCTCAATATTTTTCCAGATCTAGAATGATGGACAATGAAAAGAAAATGAAGATTCAAATGACATCAGCACGTAACGCAGGAGTCTATCAAGACCTAACAGTTACGGCAGGAGATGCAGAGAAACCTCCAGCAAGTCCTGAACATGAGCGTTTGCAGACAGCAGAAGAAGTCTAAGTGCTTTTCTTTTATTATCTGACCTTTGTGAGATGCTTCCTAAATGGACCAAGACAAAGTATTCATATTTTTGGATGACACATACTTATTAAATCTGATGCCATGACCTGTTTAATGTTCATGATGAGTCCATTTCAAATTTACCGTCTATTTGATTTTTCATTAAAATCAATGCCATCCAGTTTGTGACATACAAAGCCTAACAGTCATGTTTTATGACCAAAGCAATGAGCAGATATTTTTTCAAAAGTGCCCTGCTTCACATCAAAGAAATATCTTAAACTCTCTCATTATCGTGGTTAGTTTCTGAATTCCCTAAAATTATTTTAATCCTAGCTTGTTGTTTTTAATCTTCATAATTTTCAAAAGTAACATATGTGTGCACTTTCTTAGATAAAGCTAAGAGTTTAATAGAAAGGAAAAAGAATACTTTTTATTTTATTAAGTATCACTTTAAAATTCAAGTGTTGCCTTAGTCATTTTTTTCTTGTAAATTATACATATTTTTCATCTTCATTATTATTATAAATGTATTGATGTACACTGAAAAGATTAAAGTGATTGTTTGTTTAAATTCAGTTTTATTAAATAAGACTTTTGTGGATCTTAAAAAATAATATTCAGATAATAATATAATATATTTATGCACAGCATGTAAATGGCTTCATATAGCTTTGTTGTTGTCCAATGAAGGACATTTTATCTTTCATTGATTTTTTTTACAATCATTTCATTTGGGCTTTCTTTTGAGTAGAGAAAACAAGTCAAATTAGGTAGATCTCAATCAAATCTGGGAAATATTCTTGAAGTGGTCTCGATTTTCATCTGTTGTGTGGAGAGAAAGAATAATACATTGAACTTCAAAACAAGAAAGCAATTTCATGAAATATTCGAAATATCTAACTCATATTCAAATGTATACATTTTATGCTGTTTACAAGAAAAACTGTTTACAAGAAGACAAGATGCATATTCGTATACACACATAGATCTACTGCCTACTATTTTTTTGTGATGTTTTCAAGAGTTCAGTGTGTGCCCAATGATGTGTTGACGTAATCTAGTGCACACTCAGTGCAAAATATTGATCATGGTACATAAAAAAATGTGTTAATTCTTTTTTTCTTTTTCTTTGTCATATTATTAAAATCATTATTTAAGGTATAGGACTTTGTCAGGTTCTTGCGAGTTTATCTTTAGAGGATCTCACTGTATATATGTTCATGATTTAGATTGTGAATCAGTAACAAAAGAATATGAGAATATGTCAAACTGAAATGGATTTTCAGTAACAACAGTGAAACAGTCTTATTCATTTGAAGTGGGATTCATTCACTATTTTAAGTAAAGTCAGAAAAAGAACCAATGAGAAATTCATCATCACTTTAGGCTCCCTTTTATCATAATTTTGTTTATTTTATTTCTAAGATTTCGCACATGTACAAAAGCCATTACTTATACTTTGCAGATTATCAGTTCAGGTGTATGTAGGAAAATTATTCTATTTGTGTTGTTTTGATTTTAGTTGTTTTTTGTGTATCGAGGATTTCTTCTTTTTTTTCTTTTCTTTTCTTTTTTTTTCTTTTTTTTTTTTTTTCCAAAATTCAAATTAGATGATAATGACTTAATGTGATATACAGCAATGGTCTCCATTCCCTTTTCGTGGCCAGTTCTGCTGGATGTGGGAGAAATTGTGAGGTTGGGTGGTTGCAGATTATCCTGTCTGATGCTTAAAATGAAGATGGTTTCAAAATGTACATTTTGAACCCAACTGATAAACTTAAACATTCCAACTTTTGGATGGATGTCTTTCATGTCTCCTTAAACTCCCTTACATGTCGAAAACCAAAGGCCTTGTCTTCTTCTGAAATCCTAATTTTATTCTGTCACATATTGTTGAAATAACAGCCATGGTTTATAGACTACCGGTAATTCTTATCCAAACATCTGCACCCTAAAAAGTAGAACTCATATTTGCTGCACTATATTATTATTATTATTATTATTATTATTATTATTATTTATCCTTTTTTATTATTATTAATTTTTTTTTTTTTAATGAATTACTGGTGGGTTTTGGTTTTGTGTTTGTTTTTTGTGTGTGCTTGTTTTCTATGATAGATGATGGTCTTTGTTAAAAATGTAACATTTGACTGCTCAGATTTGCTGCTTTCTATTGCTTGCTTTCTTGTTCTGCTGGATTTGTCCATTTATTTTTTTTTCTTCAGATTTATGCCTAACTATAAGTTAGACCTGGATCTAATTCATTTTTGATTTTGACCTCATAGAAGAGCACCGATTTTCAGAATAGAAGCATGAGACCTGTATCTTAAACTTTAAAACTTTTCATACTATTTTTAGGATGAACCACTTTATACAGTACTGCATTTATTACATTTTGTATCTGATTTTTGAGAGTTTTGCAGAAAGTGTAAATTTGAATATTACTTCCTGTTTATCCATATAAGCATCATTTTTAATTTTCATGTATTTCATCTCATTCTCATAAGCCAAAATCCCCCCAAAAATCAATGCTCACAAAAAAAAAATAAATAAATACTCACGTATAAATCAGTCCATTAAACATTGTAATCATATAATTGAAATGGAAAGTGTAATGCTTTATGTAGTATTTAATATATGCCCTGTTTTGAAAGTAATTCTAATGCTTTCCTCTTCAATTTCTCACTGAAAGTGAAAGAATCAACACAGGCTTTTTTTTCTGATCAATAAAGATTTTTGTTTTGTTTTTTGGGTTGTTGTTTTTTTCCTCCATGGTCACTATTTCTTTTGTGAAGAAAAAGTCCATTATGAGTTATTTTCATGAATGCTGTTCAATGTATTCAAGAATTTCAAATATTTCATTGATGTTTAGATCTAACTTGATTTTTTTTTTTTTAGTTACCATTGTAAATATCTTAAGTTTAGTTTGTTTCTGTATTTGTATACCTTTACTTTCATTAACATATTACTATTGTTTCCTGTTGATGTATTAACATACATTGTCTCCCTCTAGAGATCGAACATTTTTACAATTTATTTACATTTCAGTTTCAAGGAACATGTCATTAAAAGTCCGGTACTAACATGTTATTTACATTCTACCCACTGAAAATGTATCCTGTTGTGGTGCTTGATCAATCACACTTTTAAATTGATTTATGTTCTTCAATCTTGTGTTACTGGTTCACACTGTTTGGTTTGATTTACAAGATTGTAACTTAAGCGCTAATCTTGTTTCTTAATAGTTTGTTTTTTAACTTTTAAATACATAAAAGTAAAGTATTTTAAAATGAGAATTGTGGGTAGGGTAATTTGTGATCACTATTCATGAATATTTTAGATTTTAAGCAGTATTTTTTAAATCACAATATGCATAATTATTGAGCTGTTGAGGGTACAAGAAAAATTAAAGATTACAGTTTAATTTTGATTTCAATTATTGAAGTGGCTGCCATTTTGTTTGTCTTACCATTTAAACTGCACTGCAAGTGCAAGCAAGAATGATAAAATTCCTATTTATCTAATAATTAAATTAAGGGGGGCAGGGGTAGCCCAATCTTCCCCTGTACCTAATAGGATACTACTTTCTATAGATTTTTATGTTTAATTAATATATGTTTTGAGTCAATTTTATTTTTGACAGTTGTAATTATAAGTAAAAAAAAAAGTCCTCTTACTCTCCATTAAATATCCAATTACTGAAATTGTCATCCAAAATGAGATATCTCAAAAGAAACAGAAAATTTTTATGTTTTACTATTATTCTTACTGCAGTTAGTCATTGTAAAATCTCTTGAATTAGGTATGTATTAAATAAATCATTTCATTCATATTTCGTCTTAAATTTTGAAACAAAAAGAATGTGTTGAAACATTGTATTAAAGTTAAGGTTAGATTTTATGCCATTATGAATGATACCATCTGGTTTTATTTTTATTGTGAAACTTTTATGTCAAATGTGGTTTGGTTTTTGTTTTGTTTTTTTATTTAAATGTTTCAAATGTACTCATACTACTGTACCTAATGATTGCCACGTAACTTTGAAACATGACTAAATCATACTCAATCATGGATCATTTTTTCACCATGAAAACTAGTCGTTTTTATTGCTTATGTTTTGTTTTGTTTTGATTCTTTCAGGTCTACCTGAAAAGAAATTTATTTAACCACATTTAAATGTTTGGTTCTCTATGAGTATGAGACTCCCTGATAAACATCCCCCAAGAATGTAATTAAAATTAAAGACCTTTCTATCAAATAGACATCTTTTACTTTCTCCCCATTAATGGCATTGTTGGCATGCAAATTCTCCCTCTTTATCAGTCCTGAGCAATGTTTATGGATATTGCCTCTTTTGTTATTGCAGGTTTTCATTTAATTTTTACTAGTTCTTGTGAGACTGGGTCTTGCCCTTTCTCACCATTTCACTTCAAGTAGAGCTTGTTATTAGGTGTCTTTCTCCCTCCCAATTCCAAAAATAGTGTTCTTTTTCTCATTTTATCCCCCTCTAATCAAGTAACAATAACCGCCACAAATAACAGATATTGCTACAAAATACCCCCATCAAACACAAGAAACTACAAAAACTCATTCTTCATCTGTACCATCGCTGTTGGAACTCCCTCGCTGATTCAACTATAAACATTTCCTCATGAGACAGATTTAAAGAAATTATCTACTGACTGCTTTGTCCAAATGCGGACCATTTAGTTTACGCCACCACTGGTTTCTTCAGCGTATAACCATCCAGATCCTCTTTCAGCCATTATTTATTACCTTTGTTCAAAGAGTGAATCAACACTTAATGATGATGTGATTTTTAAATTCTTCTCATGGTCTGGGATTTGTGGTTGCCCTTAAGCCTTTAGGTGTTTTATTTTGCTTTTGTTTCCCCCCCTTCCCCCCCTCTGAAATTGAAATCAAACATTCCATGTAGTCACATACACTAGTTAGCTCAACGTTTCAAATCCACCTGTAATTGTTGACAACAGATCAGATACACTTTCTCTCTTGCACCTATAAATAAACACTCACACACACTTTTATAGACACATCAGATAATGGGCATACTCATCTTTTCACACCATTATACAAACTGACTAAATCAAGCATTCATCTAGTGTAGTGTTAGTACTAGTACTAAATGTTTGATGCATGCCCAACTAAGCATCACAGTCTTCTGTCACCTATTATGACATTATTTATAGCAAAATAGATACTAATAATAGTATATTACTTGCCAAGAATGCACCACCTCGAGGCTTCTTTTACTTTTATTTTGTTGATCTTTTACTTTTAGTTTGAGATGCTAGATCTAGAACATATTCCCGGATATCTTTTTCATATCAAGATAGTGATCCCCGTTTTAGTACAATCGTTAACCGGTGCTCAGGAAACAACTAAGATCAATGGCTATCATTACTAACTAAATGGATATTATATCGTCATTCAAATAATTGTGTAGCTTCACTTTTTCATTTTTCCAGTGCTATTGACATCAAGATATCTGACAACCACTATTCTGAACCTGACAGAGCACTGCTGTAAAAATAACCAGTTAGTGGTGCTAAATAAATTATTATTTGAAAGGTCTTTGATATTAATGTTTAAATCTACTTTGTATTTTCAGATATATATATATATATATATATATATATATTCTAATCCTAAGTGTTGCAAATTCAATCAATTTGTTCCTAGGCATTATTACTATCGTTATTTAATGTTAGTCACAAGTTGTTTTGATTGATAAGTGCTGGTCAAGTTTTTATTTGCTATGCATTGTTTGTTCAGTATTTTAAAATTGCGTCCAGGTCTCAGTGACTGAAGTTGTTAACTGTAGTAACCCACATCTTTGTCTTTTCTAATTGCTTTTTATAATTTATATGGCATGTATTTTTCATTTTTGTTCTTGTTGTAATAATTTATTTGATTCTTGCTTATGTTTGCATACAGGAGATAGGTTTTTAGGTGACCAATAAGAAAACTGATTATTAGATTAGAATATATTCATTCATAATTTTACTAATTGAGATATTTAAAAAAGACACTTTAAAGTGCCTTGTATTTCATCATGTTGTATCATAAGAGTCACAATAAGTAATTAAATGCTAAGGCTCTTAATTACATCAATTTTGTAACATTAGAAAAGATCATGTCTAGTTTTATTTGGTTTTTGTTCCCACAGAAAAATTGCTTTATATTGCATTATTGAGTAATTAATAATACATGAAGTTCTTGTCAATACATAAAAGAATTTGAAGATCATATTGTACTTACATTGTAATAGTACTCAAGTTTATAAAAAAAAAAAAAAAGGATACTGATATTTAATGGGTGTTGGTTCAGTCCGTTCATCACTTTTACCATTTTTTTTAAAGCCCTTGAATTTTCTTTTATAATATAAAGATATGCTACCACTACTACTGAAAATCGAATCCATGTTGTCATATTCAAGGTTTAAATTGATATCACTTGGGTCTGTATAGATTTAGAACACTCATACGGTGTGAGTAGCTGGATCTGATTCTTGATTGCATGTATTTTTTATTCATTACTAAATCTTTTTTTTTTTTAAAGAGTACAAAAACAGAAGACATTTGACAAAATCCAGCATATTACCCTATAATATAATAAGAATTCTTACCTAGATAAATGAACATCAGTGGAATAATAGTTAAGAGAATGCAGAGGTGCAAGGCCATTTTTTCTGTCACAAAGGCACATTTCATTAATGTATGGAACTGATGGATGGCGATTGGTTTGCCTTTATATACAAATGTAATTCAAGAGTATAGCCTGTATCCTTTTTCATTTTCATGGTGTTCTGGGTACAAGAAAAATTTGCTCTTGATCACAATGTTTCTCTGTTTAGCCCATTTATACATTAAAATGTTGTAATATTATATTATATATATGTCTCATGGTTCATGTTTTTATAACAATATTAACAATGTATGAGTATTTTTAGAAAATGAATGCTTCAAATATTTTACATACAGTTCACTCAAAGATGAATAAAGTAAAGCATATTTTTAACACCTTTATTGTGAATGTGCTTCATGTAATAAAATTGTTTCTGACGAAAATTCCACCCTTTTGTCCATTTATTTTTCTTTTTATACGACTGGCACATTGTAAATTAAATGTTTGTATTTATGCTTAAAGACTAACATTTCAATTTACATGGGAGCATGTAATCATCAAACTTGTTGGGGCAACAGAAATTGTTTGAGGAATCAGTGATTCAAGTAAAACGTGAAAGCACCAGGTGATGACAGAAACACTTATACTTATACATGTAGTATAGCATAGAAGGATAATTCAATATTGTAATGTCCCTTGTTGTCTGTCCCTCTATCTGCTTCAGTGCATGGCTTTCTTTTTTCTTTTTTTTTTTTTTTTGTTTCTTATTTGCTTGTGGGTTGTTGTTTTTTTTTTCTTGGGGGGGG
>JBCJKE010115425.1:2193-14825 GCA_039654525.1 Melibe bucephala
TATTAATACTAGTTGGCACTAAACCATGGCATGTTGGATGGGATGTATAAAAAAATCAATGCAACTCACTACAGACAGGCAGTCAAGTTCCAATCCTGATGCAAATTAAAACAATCTAAAAACAATGGGAGTGTAGATGGCACCAATTTTTTGTTGTTTTTCATGTGTTTTTGGTGGGGGGGGTTTGTTCCCCTAATGACAATTTAGAACAAGTAAAAAAAAAAATTATGTCAGTGTTAGAAAAAAGCCTATAGTCGGCCTAATAATAATATCACTACATATTTACTGTATCAATAACATTTAATAATTTTGATTAGGTTCTATGTTATGGTTGGATGACACCAGATTATCCTCCCTCGATTTAATTAGTATTAGAAAGAAAGATATAAGTTTTGGTCCCCTTGTCGAGGACATTCTTGCTTGTCTCCCCTCCCGACTGGCACTGGCAGGTAAAAGTAGAAGTAGGGCAAGGGGCACCGCCTGTCATTTATTACATGTATTATCTCACCTGCTTTTCACTTTCACATTCCTTTCAAAACGACTGCCTAGAACTTAGTAGAACTCTCAACACAATATTTCTCACCCTTAATGATAATGAAATGGGTCCTCCACAAAAAAAAACAAAAAAAACTAGAAAAGAAAAAGACAAACAAAAAAAAAACCCCGAAACAAACAGAAGGATGAAAACTACACATCCCTTTTTCAAAGTGACAAATAAAAGTCACTGCCTCACACCATTGAGATGGACCAGTAAAAATCATCACACTTCTGTTCACATGCAAAAAATATTTATTTATTGAACTATTTATGAAATAATTTCATACAATAAATCAAGCCAAAACAAAACAAAACAAATTTAAAAGAATAAAGAGTGGAAGGAAATTCAAGGGAAAGATTGAAAAAAAAAGAAAAAAAAAAAAAAGAAAAAGGGGGGAAAAAACAACATAGAAACATACACATCTCACAGGCCCAAGAAACCCATATCCAAGGAAAACTGCAGACAGATGCCAACACTCAATTGTATCACCACTACCTGGGTACTTATAAAAAAAGGAATGAAATGGCAGGCAATTAAAAATCCAGTCTTAAGACTAAGACGCAAAGTCTATACATTTTAGAAAGAAAGGACAGATCACATTTTGCTCTTATTATCAAAGAAAAAGTTAAAATAAATTAACACTGTTCATAAGATATCAGACAACCTGACACAAGAGAAGACATGATTGACAAAAGATGACAGGAAAAAATTAAGTGTAAAACTATGTGCATGTACGGTACAGAATGGCTCTGTTGAACAAAATTGATACGTGAAGTGCTGACTGAGGACAAAGTAATGCTTGTTAGAAATCCACTTATGAGAAAAATTACTGAATATTTGAAATATATGCTATTGTGTACATCAAAGATACATTGTGTGATAGATGTTTAGTGTAAGATGAAAAATATCCACATACCAGACAAATACAATGACTGAGTAAGAACGAATAAATAAACAGCACAACGGAGACAGTATACCTACAGATCGCCCCTTGAAATGTATAGGGGGTTTCAGTCATCATGTAAAAGGATAAGTTACATTCATATAAGTTGTCATGCTTTTAAAAATGACAAACAAATAACACCGCCACCCACCCACTCCCATCCACTGAAAAAACAAAACAAAACAAAAAAAAAAAAACCCAAAAAAAGAACCCATGTATCAATTGGCGCACACACATACACACCAATCCTAGCATATTAACTAGCATCTAAACTATCATAAAATCTTTACAAGAACAAAAGGAAAGTACAAATTTTTTTTTACACATACCAATTAAAAAAAAAAAATCTAACATATAACCAGAAGATTCCATGAAGATTACCAACCAATCACCTGCAGTAAATGCTTTGCTGCTTTATTGTTAATAAATATATAGGCATACACGTACACTCTTGGCAAGTTCAACACTTTTAAAGTAGACAAGAATTATTAATAAATATAAAAAATGATGATTAAAAATAAGTCTTTAAAAGCTTGCACAGTCACAAAGTTGTGTCAGAAGGGTGACTGTCCTCTTCTTTTACTTTTGTTTACGTGCATGGGTCACTCAATGAATTCAAGCTGCCCACAATATTCAAAAGCATCATCTGTGTCGATGACAATCAATGACAGTGGCCAAGGAGGCCCCACACACAGACTGATGACGTCTCATGATGAATATCTCGGATGGATCACACTGAGAGATGAAATAAATTCTGACCACACAGCGAATGTCCATGGTGACAAGAGACGAAATAAGAAAGTCGAGCCTGTAGAGGGTGGTGGGGGAGATGTAAAATGGACCCAATAACCCCACAACGGCAAAGAATTCCATTCACATGTTGAGCTATGATGGAAGGTGAAAAAAGTTTGCAACAGAATTCCTCTCTCGTTTATTTCACTATACTGTATAGATAACATCCTAACACCTAAGCCGAACCAAACGCCTTGGAGGTTATGATTCCTTATGATAGTTTTGCCACTCCTTTCAAGTTCACAAGCCTCACATTTAATGTAAAATCGGGCTTTCCTCTCTTCCTTTACTCTTCCTCCTCATCTTCTTCATCTGATTCTTCTTCTGCCTGTTCCAACCAATTCAGCCACTGGTTCACCTGAAAGAAATAATAAAATATTTAAAATAAATGAAAAAATAAGTTAAGATTAAAAAAACTTATACATGACATCTCTCCAAACCAGCATGTCCAGCAGAACTAAAATTTCCTACAAAAGAATAATACGCAACATCACAAACTAACCTGACCACAGTATGGACAGTTTTGACTACTTTGAAAGAACTTAAGTACAGACTTTTGCAAGAACTTATGTAAAGGTAGTACAATAACTTCATTGATTGGTACTGAAAATTCACAGCTGTGGTGTCTTGAGCATCAGTTACCACCACCCTGGCTGTAATATTATGGATCATAAAAATAATTTACGGTGAAATTGTAAACTTTTAACTAAATTAAGGCATGGGGCATGCAGTCAGCCAGACCACAGATGATAAGATGGGGATCAAACCACAACAAACCATTCTGTAGCTGCAATACTCTTTCTTAAATTCATTGTAAAAAAACAACAAAAAAACAAAACAGAAAACGAAACAACCCCCCACCCCCTTTTCCCCTAAAATCAAAACTTCAAACTCATTCATTTAGTGAATATTTCATCAGTGTGCTAACATTTTTGGTCTACGTCATATTTGGTGGTTGTGAGAAAAGTGAAAAGAAAAGTTTTTTCTCGACATAACCGAAAACAGCGTTAATGCGTCATAATAATTTAGTTATACAATAAAGTTTTGGCATGAATTATAATCTATTGTCTTAAATTTTTTAATTACTTAACTAAGACCATTTTGCGACAAGCCCTTGGCATAGATGAAAATGTAAATGACTTAAGATCCCATTTTGTTAGCACATTGACGATTTACACACTGAATGCAAAACATTAAAAAACATATATAAACAAACCTGAAAGAGTGCTTTTCCCTTCCCAGGGTAGTTATCATTTACTTCCTCTTTCCAGCGCAAATAGATCTCCTCATCGATTACCTCCATGTCGTACAGGTTTACAAAGAAGCGCAGAAACATGCCTAGACGACAATAAAAGAAAATGATTACCAGGTCACAAAAGGAAAGACAGAGACAAGAACCACTATTCCACAATAAACCAAATAATGAAAATTTGATTTTATAACTGTGCGAAACATTGGACAGAAGCTTTCATGCTGCTGCCATACATATAATTTAAGGCATGACAAGTAGTTATAATTAACTTCCAAAAAATCACAAACTCGTTTGTAAGTCTAATCATTCTGCCACAAACATGCCTGAGGATGGCGTGCTTATAGATGGCGTCGACTGTATAAAATCATCACCACAAATGTATAAGTACAGTGCAGCATGTATGCGTCGAACTTGTTGGGACAGCAAAACAAAAATAGTTCAAGGAATCAGTCATTCTAGGAATATGTGAAAGCACTAGGAGATAGGGCAGACCCTTATAGTATAGCAGGGTAATTTAATATTGTAGTGATGTCCCTTGTCTGTCCCTCTATCTACTTTAGTGGGTGTGTTCTGGGTTGGGATTTTTTTGTTGTTGGTTTCTTGTTGTTGTTTTTTTTTTTATTATTTTTGTTTTGTTTTGGACTTTTTGGGGGTGGTGTATTAGTCTTTGAGAGTAAGAGCAATTAATTTTCTTTTCAAGTCCTTTTTCCTATCAAACTTGATGATTCAAAATGTAAGCACAGTACAGCAGATCTATCTAATGCTAAAAAAAATGGACTAAAACCAGGCCTAGACACGTAGAACGACGATTTCAAGGCATGGATAGTCTACTAGTAGAAAAAGAGGCCTAGTATTACTACTGCCGCTAAGTGGGCTTTTCAACAAGAGCGGTACAGTGTAACGTACACAAGACGCAAGGTGTGGGCTATTATTAGTCACAGGTTCATGGGCTTTTCAGACTAACAAGATGGGAAAAAATTGCTTACACTACTTGAGCAGCAAGCAGAAAGTTTGAAGAATCCATGAATAGGTTTGACAAATGTGTAAAGCAAATAAAAGAAAATATTCAGGACAATACAGTTTGTTCGACGAATCCGTGCTGTACTGTATAATCATCTTGTTCATCACACACCTTTTTCAATACTATCACAAATTGTGCCTTTTTGTTTAAAAGAAAAGAAAACTAAAACTGAGCACTAACCTTTAGGGAACTCATTATTGTAGCAAAAGACCTGGACAGCATACAGTGCTGCCATCTGAAGGTCTGTATGGTCGTGGAGCAGTATCTGCAAGACTCCCTAGGGAAAAATCACAATATAACAGCATGAATATAATGACATGTAAAAAGTGCTACAGCAGAAATATTTTAATTCAATGTGCCATTTGAAAATTAACTTTCAAATAAATTAGACTCCACTTTCCACATGCCAATGTTTTCAATATGAACTGGAATGGTATGAGAGATCAACAGCAACATGTCTTAATAAACAGATGCTTTTTTTTTTCCAATTAATAATCACCTTCAGCTTCTCCAGAATTTCTTTCTCCTTATCCATAAGGGCTTTCTCTGGTGTGATAGTGACATCTGGATCATCCTTTAAGGTACTCTCTTGGGTGATGTACTTAAGAAGACTGCAGAGAATGGAAGGATACACAAAACATAAGCATTGATAGGGGCTTATTTTCCAGATCCCCCTGAGTTCAGTGGAAAAAGGACTTAAGTTCTACTATTTTTACAATTACTCAACTCTTGTCAATATGGTAAGCCTTAAGGTCAAAAAAATACTATTGTACTCAAAAGTTGTCATGAATGAAATGGGCCATGCACATTTACATTTTCATGTTTTGTACTAGTCAGTAAATTTATATTTAAAAATATTCCGTAATTCCTCCAATAACATTCTACAAATTTGCATTCAGAATAATAAAAAAAAAAACAACAAAAAAAAACTCCAGCACAGCACTTTTTCAAAGAAAAATAAAACGAACAATTTTGTATGAGAATTACACAAACTGCGTTTTCCGACATGACACTTGTCTCACCTTGTCATCAGAATGCTGATAAATCCTTGGTCACACTGAAGATTTATCTCCACCTTCTCTTTAATCCATTTGTACACAGCAGCTGCAGTCGGCTCAGAAGCAATCTGGCGGCCTAATTCAGACTGAATGCGCAACAGTGGGAACATGAAGCTGAGCCCTCTGTCTTCTAGGATCTCCAACATACGTTCCTTACACTGATCATGTTCTGAAGGAGAAAAAAATGTAACTTTGTTTCAAAGTCATGAACCATGAAAGAACTGACAATCATGATTTAGTTTAGAAACTTATTATTAATAATTGAGAGGCATTTCACGTACTACAACCCTACTACCTTTCTGTCCTTTCTCTTTTTGAAAGTTGAAAAAAAAAAAATTCTGCTCAACTCTAGAAATGATAGCGCAGCATGATGATAACAATTTATAATGCAATAATGTCAATGACAAATATGTCCAGAGAAAAAAAAAGAGAAAAAAAAAAAAAAAAAGCCAACAAAGGTTATGCTTCAATGTATAGTATAAAAACCAGGATTATTCCACAATCATAACTTAACATATGAATTTATGATCTATTTACTTTTAAAAGTCTTGAATTTCAAGACCCTGAGAAATATACTGCAAAATCATTAAAAGATGAAATCATGTCACATGACATTCAAGAATGACACCATGAAAGATTATGTAATTCCAATGTGACCATCAGAATCCACCTTCATCACCACCCATACATGTCACTTTATATTATCAAGTTGTACGTATCAGCTGGAGGAGAAATAACAATACTAGAAATGATAATGAAGAAAATAAGCGATTCAGTTTGCAAAATTATGAACTATAAGCAGTGCTCACACTCATCCAGTATAGTTAAAAAGAGACCAACAACTAGTCAGTTCTAGGTTCACTATCCCAGTACTGAGAATGCAGTACCTAGTTTCCACCTACAGCATTTGGTTTTCCACTTAGCTACAGACAAAAACTCGACCTCCCACTTAGATGGAGATCCATTCATATACAGTGCTTTAGAATGAAACGGCTTAAAATGGATGAAAAATATAAGGGACACCATTTATTTATATTGATTCTTCATATAATCGTGCATTACATTCATCCTTACCAGGCAACATTTTGACGAGGTCCAGCTTGCTGCGATTGAATACATCCACTAACCACTCCTTGTCTTTGATTTTATGCATATGCTGAAGGCACAACAGAAAAAGAGGGTAATGCACTCCGCCCTCAAAGGGCTCTGCCAAGTCATTGAGCGAGATGAGACCCAAGGTTGTAGCCATGGCACCAAAATGAGCAACATGAGACTTGACCAAGGGAATGTCTGTCTCCAGATCTGAGATTTGTCCACAGACCAGTTTCAAACCCTAAAACACATGGAAAACAACCAAAGATTTATATGAGATACTGTAAATCAGAAGAAAAAAAAATCCCCCCTAGTAAAAAAGAGATGCAGAAGTAATGAAAGTTTGATAGAATCAAAAAAAAAAATATAGACAAATAACATAAAATCACTGCAAGTTCCAAAGTTCCAGATCAGAATAAAAAACCAAAAAAGAAAGGAAGAAAAGGAAAGAAGAAAGAAAGAATGATTATAGCATAGTTACATGGGTTGCAACAAAAGAAACAGGATTCCCTTAAAAAATTTGAACACTAGAGATTACAATAATAAATCTGAATTGCTGGACGGTGACAGCCATACCTCCATAAAGTGTGTTGAGTTGATGATGCCCTCAGATTTCAGATCATCAATAAGCTTCATAGAAATATCTTGTTCTGCGTCTGAAACATTACAAAACACAGAGATTTGACAATAATGAAAACAAAAAATTACAAATGAAACCCAAGAATAGATATTTACAGAGAAAGGTAGTAGGGTTATAGTATGTGAAATGCCTCTCAATTATTAATTATAAGTTTCTAAATTAAATTTAAACAAATTGATGAAAAATTGTATGTAATTAGCACAATCAAAAACAAATATCACACAAACTTGCATTTTCAAAATATTTGAGGAAACAACTATACATCTACACCAACATGTCTCATAATACACAAAAGGAGCATTGTGAAAATGTTGACAAAAGAAACAGAGAGCAAATGACTCTTATAAACTTTACCCTTAACTTTATTAAATTTACCCATAATATAATATGCTTACCATTCTTCTCCAAAGACTCCACCATGACCTTTGACAACATGTCTGGAATCATGCGCTTTGGAATATTCATGTCACGAATGTCTGATACTGCATCAGATACACCATGGCTCAGATAACACTCTGACAAAAGGTATGTCTGAGAAATAAGAACAAAAACTTTCTTTAAATTTCTGACCAGAAATCAGACAATGTAAAGCAAATGATTAGAGGTATGGAAAAAAAACAAACAATCAATATAATTCCATAATAACAATTTGGAACTCATAAAGGACAAATTTACAAGGAAGTCAATGTATAAAAAACAATTTAAGAAAATAAGCAAGTCATGACTGACTCTAAAATATGCTGATCGAGCATTGCTTTAAAGGAAAAAAACAAACAAAAAAAAGGAAAAGAAAAAGAAAACAAAACAAAAAACAATGCCACATGTCAAAGTAGGAACTCAGAATTCAAATGTTCCTTAGTTATCCAACAGGAAATTTTGACTCGGCAAAAATCTGCTTTCAGAAGTGACATTTGCATGAACATATATATAGGGATAAATATATAAAATAAGAGCACTAGCACAATGGGTATTCAAATCAAAGCTTATAGGTACTAGTTATCACAGTCAGGTACATAACTAGTGTAAAACATATTCAGTAAACTCACCACTCTGTCTAACATTTTTTCCTTTGTCAGCTTTTCTTTCACAGGAGATTTCTTCTCTTGTTTTATTTGTTTATTAGCAACAGGCTGAGGCGGTTGTTGCTGCTGTTGCTGCTGCTGCTGCTGCTGTTGTTGTTGTTGCTGTTGTGTCTGATATGAATATAAAAAAAAATTTGTTTAAGCCGGATAAATCATTTCACTTTTTCTCCAAATTTTTTACTAAATAATTATTTCAACAGAAAACAAAAGGAAAATACAACTGCATGTCAGATGATAAATCAAATTTACATAAACTAAACCATTCCTAAACCATTAGAAAATTTGGGACATGAATTTGAATTTTTACACATTCTTCACTGTCCTCAGTCTACAGACGGAGAGATACACACAAAAAAAACAAACAAAAACTGCTACCTGTTTGTCCAACAGAGGGTTCAACATCTCTGAGATGTCGGTACTCTTTTTAGCAGCAAACCCTGACTCACGGGGAGCTGGGTGTTGTGCCTGTGCTGACCTTGGCAGCATCGATGGGGTGTTGGGTTTGAACACGGTGAAGTTCTTCACAGGGCGTAGACTTACTTCTTCCTGATTTCAAAATGAGACGAACAACAAAGTTGAACTGCATGTGGGCAGAGCAGATATCCTTATCAAAATGATATTTGTGATCTATCTACATAAAACTTTTTTTTTTAATATATAAAAAACCCAAGAAACATTATAAAGATAGGATGAAATATGTAGATTAAGTTATATTCAAATGTATCATATAATATTTTAACTTGGGGAAAAAAATATAAAAAATAGCTATTTTACACTCTTAATGACATTGTGCACTTCCTGCCAATGCAGCCAATAAGAGATTTTTTTCTCTCAATTGAGGTAAATTAAAGTGTGTTTGAATGAAAAAAAAAAAAAAAAATATATATATATATACATATATAAAATCAACAGGTACCTTGATTCCATTTACTGCTGGAGGGTGGGTCAACGGGGGAGATGTTGACGGGGAAGGCTGGCCTGGAGCTCCTAGAGGGGCGGAACTCCCAGAGCTAGTCATCATATTGCCAGGGCCACTCCCTCCACCTGTCCCACCAGTGGACGACTGCTGGTTCTGTTGCTGCTGTGCCATCCTCTGAAAGCGTGGAGGCAAATCTCTGCCTGTTCCTGTGCCTTTGAGAACAAATATTGAGACATTTTAATTGCATGTACAAGAAACCTAAACCCAGCTTTTAATAATATTCATAAATAAAGAGTAATGGTAGCAAGACAATTTAGGAAGACCTACTGCCTAATCAATAAAGAAATAACACTCGATTACGTAGTACTAACATTATCAAAAAATAGCTCTGAACACTTTAAACTAAATAGTATACTCGAAAAAACTTTTTTTTTTTTAAACACACTCGCACATTCTGTTTTATATATACCAAAAAAAAACAAAAACAAACAAACAACAAACCCAAAACAAAAGCCATACAAATAAACAAACCATTAGCAAGTCAAACATATGAAATGCATACAACAGAATAAAGGCATGAAATGAAGGGCAGTGAAGTACCTTGTTTATTCTGTTGCTGACTGTTGTAAAAACCATTGAAATAATTCTGCTGATTATTAAAGCTTCCACTGCTTCCACCTCCTCCTCTCTGCTCAATGTAATTGCCTTGATTATTGGGATAGCCACCACTAGTGCCACCATTTTGCTGTCCGTTATAGTTCTGACTGTTGTAATTATTCCGCCTTTGACTGTTGGGACTTGAGTTGTTCCCATCCTGAGATTGCTGGCCCTTGCGCCCTTTGTTATAGTTATTCTGATAACCTGGAAAAGGAAATGGAGTCACTGAGTGAATTGCCCATGGTATGGCAAAAACATATGGTAAAATTTTACTACATCATGAATAAATAATAATGATGTGATGGTTGGTTAAGTCTATTTAGCATATAACACACAAATTCATACATAAGTAGATAGCAATATTTGTACAACTTAACGTAAACTGAAGATATATATTATATATATAAATATAATACACAGCTTAAGTACATAAAGCAATTTAATAGACCTGATGGATTAACTTAAGTAAAAAAAAGTCCAATGACAATAGATATTTATTATTGAGTCTTTTTTTTTTTTTTTAAGTGTAAGATGCTGAAGGCCTCATTCAGCATAGTAGTGATTACAACATGAAAATATATAATTTTTTATAACCTCTATTTTCCAGCTCTATTTGCCTCACATTCACATATCTCTAAATCTGCCTAACATCCAACTTATTTGGACAGTTGAGTTAGAAAGTAACTATTATTTAGTTGCTAATTTCTATTTTAGTTTTCACAAGAAGTTTAAAGTCCTTCACTATTCATAGAAACCGGACAGGTGGTAACCATAGACTTAAAAATAGATCCGTGTTTTGGTTATATCAACAGCTGCCATCCCATTCATCCTAACATATTCACCTTCACACTCTAACACCTATCTGTATCAAAGGCGTGAATTTTGGCCTTCTCTCAGTGGCTTTTCGGTGGAGTTCAAATGTGACTTAATGGGCAGCACTGAATTATCTGCTTCTCATCGCAAGATGCCAACATGATTGATAGAATTTTTTAACATTTTACTAGGTAACATTGCTGCTGGACAGTAAGAATTTATCCATCAAAATTTGAGTTTGCCTGGTCTATGGGTTCAGTTTGATCAGACAATGGAGTACGAGAGACACTGAAAAATGCATATATGAATATATTCTGCCAATTTTTATCTTATTCCCTGATCTGCGTAACATAGCCCTTTTTACATATCCCATTTGGTGGGATGTTTGCCAGAGTCTATATTACAATACAATCAAAGAAAGATTATCTTCAAATTTAGCCTCCAGTGACCATCAGTGAGTTAAAACACTTGATTAGCATCAGCTGGATGGTAGGAATCATTTATAACATGGCAATGTTACAGAAATATATACACGTATCAACTTCATTTTAAGAATCACAAAGTTGACAAAACAATCCTGTAATTTCTGTAAGTTTTGTCAGTTAAGAAAAAAAGAGGAAACTACTTAAGTATTCACAATTGAAACATTTTAGAAACATGCTAAAATAATCATCAATCCTTTCAACAATACAAATGAATGACGACAAAAAATAAACAACACAGAGGGCAACACACTAAAAACTGCAAAGTCCCATTTTTAAGTACCTCCTTGTCCCTGGTTCTGCTGATTATTGTACCTATTCCGATTCATGCCGTTGTTGAATGTGTTAGGCATTGTGGAGAAACCTTCCATCTGAATCACACCAGGACCTACCCCTATAGCATTACCTGTGGAATAAACAAGACCGAGAAATAATAGTCACAGATAAAATAATCAAACATCTTTTCAAAAGGAAAAGCCACAATGAAAACATCTAGCTATCCTTGTATACAAATAAGTGAAGATATGGCTGTATATAGAATCTAACAGTTTGATTAAAATTTACCCATCCATCAAATATATGAGAAGACTCAAGACAGGGATAAAAGTAAAAGTAAATAAGGCATCAAACCATAAATGAACTCAACTAGTCACCCACTGAAGGAGAAGAGAAAGAGAGGAGGAGGAAAGAGAAGACAATACACTAATGATAAAAGGATTAAGTTCCAAACTTAAACATAGCCAAGCTACTTACTGATTGATCCCACTGGCATGCTGAACAGGTCACCCATACCGCCTTTCCAATTGGTACCAGGAATACTGTTCATTGCCATCATGCGAGACTGGAGAAGTGCCTGATTATTCTGACCTGCCCGACCCTATAAAAGTGAAAAAAAAAAAGAAGTCATGTTTCACGCCTGCCTTGAATGTTAAAAAAACAAAAAAACAAACTAAAAAACTTTGCTATTTTGAAAGGAGATGACATGAAAAAGAGAAAGATGAATAAATATTACATCTCCCCACCCCCTCTCAGTATTTAGCCAATGTATATACATGATATCTTTAATTTTCAATTCTTTGCTAAAAATATGAAAACAGAAGCGATGTATAAAAGCATACACTTTTTTGAAAAATGGAAACAATTTCGCGATGAAAACCCAAAGAAAATAACTTACATTCACATTGGCCTCTTGCCGAATTTGTGTGATAGTTTTTGGTCCCTGATCTGAGGCAATCTTTCTAGGATTCCACTGAAAGACAAATTTTATGAATGTTTATGCTACATAAAGTATCATCCATCTTGAATAAACCACAATCAGTACCTTACAATCAAAAATAATATCT